>JADBJO010011620.1:40000-52500 GCA_016801955.1 Conus betulinus | reverse complement strand
ATTTTGCAAGCACACTGTCGCTTTCTACTTTAGTTTTGTTATCTAGGTAGGTTAACAGAACTTCTTTCCAAAAATTGTTTTCGGTTGAAGACATCCTTGGAATATCTTTAGGAGAACAGTTTGTTTCAAATATTTCCTCAGCTGAGGCTTTTTTTTTAAGTGTCAAAAAGGATGAGGCACCATGTCTCAGTTCTTTTGTCGTATAATCGTCCTATCCACTGCAGGTTAAAGATATTTTGCAATTCAATCATGTCAACCATTGTTAACCCTCCTTCTTCACAATCTGCTTTCATGACCTTTCTTTTAATCTTTTCAAAGGCTTTTCTCTTACTGTGTTTCCTTTGCCAAAGAAATTTGTATGAAATTGTATTAACTTTAATCAGTATTTCCCTTCGCAGTCCAACCGACTGCATACATATATAAGTTGCTGGTCAAAATGTCTTTATGATCACTATTTTACCATGTATGATAAGGTCTTTTTCTTACTCCATTCTTTTATCATAGCTGTTACAGCTTTCAGCCTACTTTTCCCAGTTGTCTTCTATTTCTTTGGCCATTTTGTCTTTTCCAAAGGATATTCCTAAGAGTTTTATTTTGTCCACTATTTCAAAGAGTATGTTAAGAACTCTTTCATCAACGTCACCTATTGCCAAGACTTTAGTTTTGCGTATATTTAGTTTCAAGCCAGAGAAACATGCAAATTGTCTGAGAATATTTGTTGCTGTTGTTATATCATTCTGTTGTTTTACAAATTAGGGGGTTGTGTTATCAGCCCATCTGTTGAATTTTGATGCATGCCTTTATTTCATTTCGTATGTGTATTCCTTCAATGTCACAATTTCTAATCTTAATAGCTAGCAGTTCTACAGCCAAAACGAAGGCTAAAGGGGAAAACGGACATCCTTGTCTAATACCACAATTTACATCAAAACTCTCTGATATCCAGCCCCCATGATTTACGTGATTTACAGCCTTTTTTTTTTACACAATTCGAATCCATTTCTTAAAATCGGGACCAAATCCAAAATCATCGAATCTTTTCAATAAATACGTTTTTGTTATCGAATCGAATGCTTTTGAATAATCAACCGCTAATATAAAACCTGATTTACCTGTTTTGTTTACGTATTTGATTCTATCGTCACTTGTACGAATGACTGTAGATATATTCTGACCTCTGATGTATCCAACCTGGTCTTCGCTGACCAGATGTTGTAAAAAAACCACTTAGTCTCTGTGCCATAACTTTAGCTAGAATTTTATAGTCAGTGTGTTTGTTAAGGTAATAGGTCTCCAGATTGTTTGATGCTCTTTATCCACTTCTTTGCCTTTATGAATTAGTGTTATCACACCTTGATACTGAGTGTAAGACCGCTCATCTTTCTGAAAGGATTTACTGAAAGAGGCGGTTACAATATTTTTTAATTTAGGCCAGAAAAATTTCACGAATTCAACAGTAGTTCCGTCCATACCTGGCGCTGATCCATTTTTCATGCTTTGTAAAGCACACGATGTTTCATTGAGAGTGGCAAGACCTTCACATGAGCTGGAGTCAGTGTCACTAAGGCGAGGAATATCTTCTCCATCAATAAAGTCGTGCGCAGCTTCAGTCACATTTGCAACGTCAGTCTTTTAATTGTAAAGATTTCTATAGAAGGTTACCTCTTCTTTCGTTATTTTAGTCTGGTCAGTTGTAGTAAAGCCAGAATCTGATACAAGACGAGTAATCCTATTTTTTTTCTTTTCCTTACTTTTTCAAGGTTACAGAAATATTTGGTGTTTTTTTTCTCCTTCTTCAATCCATTTCACTCTCGATCTAATTTTGGCTCCTCCTCGTTTTTTTGCATGTCTAGTAGTTCTAATTTATGTTTAGTACTTAATAAATCATTCTGTAAACGTGCATTTCCAGGGTCTTTTGTTGAGCGAAATTCGATGTCATGAAGTTGTTTTTCGCAGGTCGTTTACCAAAATCAACACAATAATTATGTCTTTCGGATTTCGTAGGTTTCCATTTATCAACAGAATGTATAAGTTTCTTATTATTTAGACAATGATCTATTAACGCATCCACATTTTTTTTTTTACAAAACTTTCGTGTCTGAGGTAGCTGTTATTAAATCTCCAATACCCTGGACCCCTTATAAACTTGCTGTTCTCTAATTCTGTGACTGCAGCCTTATGATGCGAATTAGAGACTGTATAATGTTCACATGACGCAATAAAGGAAATAATATCTTCTGAAGCAAAGCAGTAATTAAAACGACGAGCGATAAAAGGATGAAAGCGGTTCCAGGTATATTGTTGATCATTCTCATGGAAGATCCTCCATACATCTGTCAAAGTGAGCTCACGTACACAGGTCTTAAAAGCTCAACTTCTGACTCATTGAAAGGATTTCCGGATATAACATCATGCTTGTTGTTTAAGACACAGTTGAAATCACCACATAAAATGATATTTTCAGCTTCCAAATCTTGCAGTCTCACATACAGGTTGTGGAAGAAACGCCTTTAGTCCATAGAATCGTTAGGCGCATACACATTTACAATGGTGATCGGAATTTGCTCAAATTTAATATTGATTGCAACAGTGCGATCCTCTGTTAAACACAAGTTCAATCTCACCATTAACATATTTGGAGACCAGTATGACTTCGCCCTTTCTTCGGGACGTACCCTCTTTTGCAAAAATCCTTCCACCCCATTCTTTTTCCTATTGCGATTTTCACTTTTTTCTACAAAATGAGTTTATTGCAAACATACGACATCAAACTTTTGATTTTTAAAGTATTTGAACAAACTATTACGCTTCATTTTATTTTTTAGTCCCCGGCAGTTAAAGAACAAATTCTAAACGTTTCCGTATTAACTAAGAAAGATAAATGTATGACTAAAACGAAGCACTGAGCTCCCACAAAAGTCAACAAAGGCGTTTCTATCTGAGAAAGAGAAAAAAAAACAAAAGGGGGGGGGGGGAAAAGGGCGGAAAACAAGAAAGGGGGGGACAGACGGAAAGGAAGAAAGTTGCAGTTGTAAGAGAAGCGCGGCGAGAGAGAGAGAGAGAGAGAGAGAGAGAGAGAGAGAGAGAGAGAGAGAGAGAGAGATGTATACTCGACATGGATGAGAGGAGAAGAGTGGGAGGAGGGAGGATTGTTGGGGGTGGGGTGTGGGGGGGGGGGGGGGGGGGGTAGACATACAGGCAGCAAACATGCAGGCAGACAAATAGACAGACAAAAGACCAAGACACACAGTAAGCCTAAACGCCGACACGTAAGCAAAATTGACACTGACATTCAAGCAGGTTATTTTTCGTAATAGGAAACATCTGATCTTTCCTCTTCAGTGTCTGCATCACATTTAGCCTGTTTTTCTCTTGGTGCTGAAGGGCTGTCCTGCTCACGGCATCGCTGGCGCTTTGGAGTTTCTGAGCGGTTCCTGAGACCGTCTGAGTGGGGGCCCATACTAGAATGCAGGGTTGTCTGGCGTTTAGAAACCGCCCGCCCTCGATCAGACTTTTCTCTCGTTGACTTTTTTTTTGCCACTGGTAGTGGGCTTACCTTTCCCGCCGCGTGTGTCTCCCTTACCAATTGATTTGGAGGCGGGAGAGGTGGAGGATGGGTCGGAAATCTTGGTTCCAGGGTGGCCTGGATGAGGAGTCTGAGAGACCAGAGGGAGGTAAACTCTCCTTGGCCATGACCTGACTGTCTGTCCGGCCTTTACAGCGGACATCTCCTCTCTTATGCCCTGGTTCCTTGCACTCACGACACACAACCTCATTCACACACACACAGACACAGGGTGGTAAGGCCGTAGACAGTTTGAGCAAACAACGGATTTTATAACATTTTTCTGTTCTTTGTGGAACATTTTGGCAGTGAATGGACCTGCTTTTAATGGGTTTTTTTTTTTCGAGAGGGTTAGCGGGAAGGGTATATGAAGACGAATCTTCTCCCCGTTTCGAATCGAGTAAATATATTGTCTGCATCCCTGTATCGTTCCATAATGATATCAGATTGGAGTTCACATCCAGTTTTAGTTAGAGAGTATTCTATTTCACTGTTGGCTACCGACATAAGAATGTCTGCCACCCACACCTTCACAGCAGGTTTTCTTCCCCGGAATCCTGTCTCAGAATAAACGGATTGGTGTTGGCTAATTGAATCAGAGTATTCCGGACAGTCATACCTTTGACCAGAAGATCGTTCCTTGCCTGTCTGGTAGCTGGGTAGATCCTCCCTAAAGGCCTCTGATGTCCTGGGCATCAACGATGCTGCCACTGCCTGCCGTACGCTCCGCAGCCAGACACAGCTAGCTCCAGTCCTGTTATGCGGTTTTCCGCTGAGTCCGGAATGTCCCGATTTTCTAGAAAAACGGGCTGGACGGAAGACATTTTGCTCTTATACGCGTTTAACAGTCACGATGAAAGAGAAAAAAGAAGGAAAAACACTGAGACTGAAAAGCGAACAAAAAAAAAGCACTAAGTTGAAAACTCGTGTAAGCTTAGTTCGAATCTCAATGCAACCACTCTGCGTGATACAAGTATATAGATGATAAAGTGTTGGAAATATTGGGATGTGTGTGTGACAGACTCCCACGTCTCAGTGCATAATGGACAAGCTTACCCATTTGATTTGAAATCTGACTGAGAAGATTGTGTGCCAAATACAGTGTTCTTAGGTGTGGTAACTGGAGAACATCAGCCACCTGAAGTGTATTTATGTGGTTGTTTGAAAAGGTCAATATGTTTCAAGTTAAAAATCCTAGCACTTGAGATGTTGAAGAGGTAACACTCAAACAGAACCAATCGAACTAAATACATGGTTCCAGCAAACAATGTCAGTGCCATTCCCGTGCCTTTGGCGTCTAAGCATTGAAGTTTAGGTAAGCCGTAAGCGAGAAACGGTTTTGCTGCGTACGACCCTTTAAACATACCTTCTAAAAACACACTGGAAATTTCGTAGAAAAACAAAAAACGTTTTCTTCTATAAGATCTTAGAATACATGAAAAATAGGTTACTCGCATTCAGTAATTCAAAGATCACATCAGGCAGGACATCTCTAAACAGGGATTCATGACAGTAATGCAAGAATACGATGTCAGAGGATGACTCTTCCTTCAGGGAAAGCTATTGATCTAAAAGGGTCAGTTGTACAACATCAGTGGGCTCAGTTCAGTAGAATTAGATAGGGGAGTCACAGTCTGTCTGTGGTCCCACTGACTGCTCACGCTTGCAAGCAGCGGCGTTAGGTAATCATCGGTCAGGTGACGTGAGTCACTCCTTGCCCGAGTGACTATGTGTCACGTTTGCTGCCGCCCGATGATACTGTCATCGTTACACTTCACTATCATTTTTGATTATTCATTTATTGATTCGTTTATTTGTTTATCTATTTATCTTATTTGCTTATCTGTTTACTGATTTATATCCTATCTATTTGTTTATTCAGATATTCATTTTTGAACTTTCCTATAACTATTAGCAATTTTGGGCTGACAGATGATGCGCGATTTTAATACTTTCAATACTTTTTCTTCTCGTGCTTGTCCCCGTTCTTCTGCCAGCACTGTCCACACATACAGAAATGGGCAGAGAGCAGAGCTGAGCGGTAACACGAACACAATCATGGCCTCATGGATAATGTCTAAAACAGTGACACCGGCTGAAGTCATCATTGTAACAACGCCAAATGTCAGCCAGCCAACAGCGTTTGTTACTGCGATCTTTGTGGTCAAGTGGGCTGAAAAATACACTGACCTTTTATTGGGATCAAGTTTGATTCTATACTTTGTAAAACGTTTGTGGATCACAGAAATAAAGATCACTATTATTACGCAGAAAATAGTATTAATTGTCAAAACAACTGTAAACCATGTCAAGGCCTGAAGACCATTATAATAGGTGGATAAGGCCAGACGACACAGACCAGACTGACCATGCAGACCCCAGTGTGACAAACCAGAAAGAAACGGTATCAATGATAACACGATTCCGACAATCCATGCGAGAGAACAGCCTGCAACTGTCCATCGTCTTCTGCGTCTAGCCGATTCACTAGAAAAACAAAGAGTGTTCGCATGATCCAGGGTGATGAATAGGATCATCAAGATGGACACTTCACTGGACACAAAACACAGGAACCCACTTGCCTTGCACGTGATGCTACGAATCCATTGTTTTTCTGTTTGGATGTATTCTCCATGAATCATCATGTCTGCAACAATAGTTATGCCCATGTGACTTCCCATACAGATATAAGCAAAGTGCAGGTGTTTCATGCCAACCACAGAATTTCTCTTAAACTGTTTACTGGCACAAAACGAAGCTAAAAGGCTTGCTGAATTCCCCAATATGGCAGACATACCCACTGACCAAAAGAACGCTCTGTATAATGCAGAAGGGAGTAACGTTTCACACGAAGCAAGTATGGCGTGAGGTGCAAGGCATTCAACTTTAGTTGAATATCGAGGAAGTAAGTTATCACAGCAAAATCTGTAGTCTGATGACAAGATTGTTTTGATATGCATGGCTTTTGACAAGGAATCCCACGGGAAATTTTCAATTGGATTCCATCGTATATCTATTTCATTTAGTCGTGGTGCATTTGTTAATCCAGTACATCTTATGCTTGTTATTGTAGAATATGATAAATTCAACCATTTTGCATCAAACAAAAATATGGATAACACAGTATTCACAATATTGGGATGTGTGTTTTGATAGACTCACTCGTCTCAAAGCATAGTTGACATGTTTACCCAGACGATTTGAAATCTCACGGAGGGGATTGTTTGCCAGGTTCAGTGTTCTTAGGTGAGGTAACTGGAGAACATCTGCCACTTGTAATTTATTTAAGTGGTTGTTGGAAAGATCAATATGCTGCAAATTATAGAGTTTAATACTTGAGATATTCAACAGGGAGCACTCAGACAAGATCATTCGAATTAAATATACGTTTCTAAAAAAATATGTTAATAACATCCCTGTACCTTTGGCATCTAAGTACCGAAGTTCGGGGAAAAGGTAAGCGAGAAATGGTTTGCTACATAAGAAAGAATGACCTTGACACAGACAACCTCTAGGGCAGGTCCTGTCACACATCAGTTCATCATCACGCTGTGGACACTGCCCCCAGCCATCGCACAGATGATCGCCATGCACACACACTCTGGAGTCTCGACATTGATAAAAACCAAGACAGGTGTCCCCCTCACAATTTTGTTCGTCTTCTCCATGGACACAGTCAGACAATCCATTACACCGGGTGTAGACAGGCAGACAGTACAGCCACTCTGCTGTGCAACGATAATGACTCTCTGGACATGGATCATCATCTCTTATCATCTGCTGAGTGAAGTAACCAGTGCCATCTAAGTTGATATATAAGTGTTGTTCACCTGGGGTCATTGATAAATTTTCTGTTTGTTGGACATTTGCGCTCATCGGAGTCATCAAAACAGTCTGAGTATTCATTACAATGTTGGTTGTCTAACACACATTGGCTATTCCGACACAGAAAACCAGAACATGAGGGATGCTCACAGAATGACTCATCGCTGGCATCTGGACAGTCCTCCTGAAAGTCACACACCAGAGTGAAATGCACTGCCATGATATCATCATCACATGTAAACATGATAGTGTTATACACTGCAGGATTAGACACTATAGTGCTGTTATTCATGTCTGCCAATACGCGACACTGAAAATTGATTCCTCGTTTAGAAAAACTGTTGTGATTACATGACAAGAACTGATGAATCACATTTTTGTCAGAGCTAACGGATAAAAATTGACGAGTGTCTCTGAAGATAAAAGGGTTCGAATTTTGTTCAGATAGTCGAACAGTTGGAGCAAACACATTGGCTTCTTGTGATTTTGTTTCACATAGAACATCCAATTTCATGCTGATTCTAGATCCTATTTTCATTGAGCAGAGATTAAATTTTCTGATTCTCCTGGTTCCTTTGTACGTGTTTACACTACTTTTTAATTGCAAATGATTGATATTGTAGATCACAGTCTTGTCTTCCCATCTACGGCATTTACTGTACATAAAATGTTGGACAAGCCATCCAGTTTCCAAACCAATAACTAAATGAAAAAGTATGATAATTTTCAAAGAAATGCAGGGAATCTTGTTTTTCTCTTTTAGTTTTCACAGAAGCGAGTCTTCCACTTCTCGCCTGACACTGACGTTTTAAGACTGTTCTGTAATCGTAAGCTGGTGCAGCCCTCACCCACATAAACGTAACATTTATTGCGTGAAGCCACCAACCCCTGACATCCGGGACTGCTGAAAGGACAGTGTTCGGTTTCATCCCGTCCATCTTCACACTCTGGCTTTATGTTACAATGCACGTGATGCTGATATTTAAAATAGCGACCAGCAGAACAGTTAAACAAACCGCTGGGCAGTTCTTGTGGTCCATCATTTTCAGATATAACAGAAAAATGTAATTTAATGTAAGATGGTGCGCATTCATAATAATTTCGATACGAAATTCGAGCATAGGATACACGAAAGAGATACGCTGGATCATTGATCCCACCTAAAATTTTTGCAGCACGTTCATAACTTGCGTTTGATTTTCTGTAAACGAGGTGCACACAACTTTTACGATGAGTCATACGAGAGGAAATTCCCATGATTCTCGAACACTAAGAAGTAGCACAGATCTGGGCGATACTTTCAGATCATGTTCTCTGAGACGTTTATGTCGCCAGGGTACAAGTTCTGGTACAACAACATATCCGGTGTATTCCATGATGTAGTCTACAATTAAATCCGAATTTTTTGTGCTGGCGATATTCAAGCTGACTACTGGACTGCTCTTGGCATACAGACACAAGTCAGTTTCACTGAAATCAATAACTATTTCTTCCAAAGAATGAGTCATGCAGTTAACACTGCATGCCAAGCAAGAGGTGTGAGACCTACAGCCTATGTGCACTTCCCACTGACTGGAACTGCATTCATATTCTAAACGTTTTAAATAAACTCTCAGACCAGCGTGTTTGCTCTGGGCACACATTTTTACAGAAAGAGATGGAACCCTCACACACCCCGTACACCACACCCTGGTGTGCTGTAAACTGTGGTAAATTGTTTTCACAGTCTGAGGCATTCACCCACAGGATCATGTCGTCTGTGTAGTTCTGAGTCAGGAGATATTCCACACCAGGGCAGATGCTACTGATTTTTACTGCATCAACAGCTGTTCTGGAAGTTACGATGTTTGTCCCCATTTGATCTGTTAAAATGACAATATTAAAGCCAGTCTACAGACAAACGTATAACGCAACAAGCATTGCATTTTTAGAAAATTCAAGGTATCAAAACCACATGGCATTCGTGGTGACATACGTCAATGGACTGAGATTTTTTTCCCCTGCAGACAAAATCTACATCTATGATAGATGTTAAATGTGATAGTAATTCCAGTAACCGTATCGGTGCGCTTCCTGTATGAAAACGATTATGCGTTTTTTGTAGACATGGAAATTAGTAAAGCAGCGAGATTGTACAGAGAAAATGTTGTAGTTTAGGGTGCTGCAATGAAATACAGATGTTAAATTATTAAGAGTATTGTGATTGGCCAAAATGAGAGTAATTCTGCTTGATGATATGAAGGTCTGTTTCATTGGTGATGTTGACTTTCGGAGGAGGACTGTTACCATAAGTCGTATCTAGACCGATCTTCTGCCTTTTTAATATTTTTTTTAATTTCATTAAAGTCCATTTGGTAATGGTAGGGGATCGGGGCGGTAGAGGTGGTGGAAGATGTACAGACGTGTGATGATAGGGACTGAATTTGTGTTCATCGCAATGAAAAAATAAAGCAGAGGCCCCACCCCCCCCCCCCCCCCCCCCCCCCCAACCCCAACTTCCTACAGCCTCTTTTTAGTTTAAAGAGCCATTGACGTCAGTCGTCATCGTATCTTGGGTAGCAGTGATACATACTAATATGCGGACTGTGTATTTCGAAAAGAATGATGTAGACATGGAATGAAGAACTCTTCTTTCAGGCATGAGTGGACGTCGGTTTTAAACATCCATTCCACTTGTGACATGATATCTCTTTCCATTGTGTGCTGGTGTGGTTTTTATTTGTGTTCCACTTAATACATGAATGATAATCATTGAAAGAAACAAACAAAAATCACTCACTGAAACGACGAGAGAGAGAGAGAGAGAGAGGGAGAGACAGGGAGAGAGAGACAGAGAGAGAAAGAGAGGATGGCAGAGTGACACAGAGAGAGAGAGAGAGAGAGAGAGAGGGAGAGAGAGAGAGAGAGAGAGAGAGAGAGAGAGAGAGACAGACAGAGACAGAGGAGGCAGAGACAGAGAAGGACAGACAGACAGAGACACAGAGAGAGAGAGAGAGCTCCACTTCATAATAACGCTTGACTCCCGGGAGTTTTATTCATAGAAGTGGTGTGAAGCTTGTTCGTTAAGCATGGAAAAGGCATGACATGGAACAAACATGTGGCAAAAGCATCACTACGGCTGCGGCAACAGGTGCGGTAGCATCGGTGTGTTTTTGCTTTGTTCCTTGCATCAGATTGTCGGAACCAAACCGTTTCGGCAGTTTAAACCATGGGTTAACCCTATCAACACAGACCCTCCTTCTGCTCTATGTGCTTAGTTACCACTGCAGTCACAGCGCTGAAATTCCTCAGGACACCTGATTTGGACCATTTTTAATCAATTTTTCTTAAAGCCTAAATCCGATGGTGACTTTATTTTTGCACAGTGAATTAGAGCTACTTTTCATCTTCTTGATGGTAAATGTTTTGAAAGTCAAAATGATTATTTTGTTGTTGTTGTTTGATTGAGTTGAAAATGACATACTCCAAACAAGGAGCACTGATTCAGTGCTTGAAGACGCCAATGAGTTGGTTGCTTTCTCTTCAAATAAACCGGTGAAATTGACCGTTAGTAGCATGGTAACTAGTATGATATGAATTAGGAAGGACTGTATCTGTATGCTGACACCACTGGTTAAAAAAATTCCCCAGAAAATTCGGTCATATTAAAAATTTTACTTTTAAAAGACCGTTGCTATCACTCTCGCGCGGCGTGTCCGGAATGACAGATCGCTTGCCGCGAGTATTTTCGCCCCACGTCGCCGAGTGGTTAGTCTAGCGCCGCGATCATTCTCGCGGCGCGATGATGTGAAAAAGTTAAAAGTCAATAAGAATGATAAAGATATACACACAACGACAGCTAGTCTGTAGATGAACAAAATGCAAAAATAGTCACACGTATGTTCGAATAGTGAATAAATTTGATAGTTTCACATTACATTAGTATATGTATGCGAATTTAGATCAGCTTGGCTATGATAGACTTGTTTCGAACAGCACATATATCATATCATCTTATCATGCGCAAAGTGCGTATGTCATACCCTCTCCTCCTTTTAAAAACTCCCCCTCTCTCCATACGTTCTTCCCTGCCAGAAACAGAGTTTTGTTATCACCCCTCTCCTGTTTGTTTCCTTCTCCTCACCCATCCCCTTCCTTCGTCTGACGAAATTTGTAGGTATGGTTTCTATTTATTTGTTTATTTCTATACGTCATTTGCTGATTCATTTGCTTATTTATTTATTCATGTATATATATATATATATATATATATATATATATATATACTCATTTTCCTCGTTCTTTCTTTCTCCCCCCCCCCCCCCCCCCCCCCCCCACTCAATTTTCCTCTTTTTTCTTTCCTTCCACCCTCCACTCCCCACCCCCTTACTCAGTTTTCCTCTTTTTTCTTTCATTTCTTTCTTTCTTTCTTTCTTTTTTCTTTTCCTTCTCCTTCGCCCCACCCCACCTCACGACATCCTTCTCGTTTCTCGACGCTCCCATCCTTCCCGTTCCTCCCCTTCCCTTCGTTTTTTTTTTTTTTTTTTTTTTTTTTTTGATAACTTTACTCCGTGTATGTCTTTTCTTTCGTTCAGCCTTACTCTAACGTTTCCTTAGAATGATGTTCTCATCGATATTCATTGTGCCTTCGAACAGGTTTTCCCGAGTCGCTATACCGGTCCATTCATCGCTCTGGTTGCCACAAGAATTCATCGTGTTTCAGGTTACGTTCTCCGTTTTAACTCATCTGACACTATTCCAGACACCATCTACGGATATATGATGACTGTCCAAAGTTAAAGAGCCGTCAGTAAGATACACACACCCTTGCACTCGTGTGATTATTTGTTTTCACACCAGAGTTTATGATATGTCGACAGAGTTTCACATAACTTTCATGTCATCTGTAAGAGAAAGTTTACACGTAATTAATCGCGAACTGCCAAGAAAAAACGTAGACAAAAGAGTCACAAGGCAAACCACGACGCGTTTTCGACCTCTTAGGTCTTCTTAAGGCTCAACGAAAATGAACGAGCAACTAAAGTGAATGGAGATAAGTGATTGCTCGCTCACTTTCGTTGTCCTGAGTGTTTTGCATCTTGCCCGAAGAAGACCTGAGAGGTCGAAACGC
>JADBJO010011620.1:5000-35000 GCA_016801955.1 Conus betulinus | reverse complement strand
TCCTTGTTTGTTCTAGGTGCTCTGTCTTGTCGTTTTTTTTTGCCAGGCGATCCGTTGTTGTAAGCTACATTCTTTTGGAATCGTGAGCATCTGTTGGAAGCAAGAGTTTACCGTACGTGTTCTTTAATACCAAGCTTTAACGTACCACTTCAGCCAAACCTCTTATTCTCTCCATTCACTGAGAAATGCTGTTTCTTCTTGTATTTGGAGTCACTTTTCGTATAATCAGGAGGATCTGCTCGACGATAGAGTTTCCTTTTTGTTTATAGGGAAGTGTCTCTTACCAGCTGCATGCGGAGTGGAACCAACTGCTACAGTGCATCATAAACACTGAGTGTGTGGAAATATTCAGGACCAAAATAAACCCCCACCTGTAAGACACTGTCCTGGGTAGCCTCGCTAGATGCCGCCAGCAGAAACTGTTATGACTCATAAGTAGATAAGGGGTGGGGAGGAGGGGTGGGGAGAGGATGGGGGAGGTAAATACATAGACCTGAAATTTAGTTCTAAGGGCTCTGCCTGGCTCACCTATGTCATTCTGGGGATCAGATGGGGGGGGGGGGGGGGGCAGGGGGGAGATAAATGGCGGAGCAAATCTCTAGTAATAAAAAAAGGAAAGAAAAAAAAAAGGTAAGGGGAGGGAAAATGAAAGAAAAAGAGAAAAGCAAGAACTCAAATGAAGGGTGGATCCTGTGAGAGGGGATTTCCATTGGCACAAGTCTGAGCGGTGTGTCTTGGTGGGGATGGCAGCAAGACTGGCTATGTTTGCGGAAGGATCTCGTGTGAGGAGGCCCCACTGAGGACTGGATGGTGTGTCTTGGTGGCAGCAAGACTGGCTATGTTTGCGGAAGGATCTCGTGTGAGGAGACCCCACTGAGGACTGGATGGTGTGTCTTGGTGGCAGCAAGACTGGCTATGTTTGGGGAAGGATCTCGTGTGAGGAGACCCAACTGAGGCCTGGATGGGTGTGTCTTGTGGCAGCAAGACTGGCTATGTTTGCGGAAGGATCTCGTGTGAGGAGACCCCACTGAGGACTGGATGGTGTGTCTTGTGGCGGCAAGACTGGCTATGTTTGCGGAAGGATCTCGTGTGAGGAGACCCCACTGAGGACTGGATGGTGTGTCTTGGTGGCGGCAAGACTGGCTATGTTTGTGAAGGATCTCGTGTGAGGAGACCCCACTGAGGACTGGATGGTGTGTCTTGGTGGCGGCAAGACTGGCTATGTTTGCGGAAGGATCTCGTGTGAGGAGACCCCACTGAGGACTGGATGGTGTGTCTTGGTGGCGGCAAGACTGGCTATGTTTGCGGAAGGATCTCGTGTGAGGAGACCCCACTGAGGACTGGATGGTGTGTCTTGGTGGCGGCAAGACTGGCTATGTTTGTGGAAGGATCTCGTGTGAGGAGACCCCACTGAGGACTGGATGGTGTGTCCTTGATGGCAGCAAGACTGGCTACGTTTGTGGAAGGATCTCGTGCGAGGAGACTCCATTGAGGACTGGATGGTGTGTCTTGGTGGCAGCAAAAAGAACAAAGTCTTTGTCAGAATCGAAATCTGAAGGGGAGGTAGTAGCTGACACGCTCTCAGCAGCCAGCTCTGATGAAGATTTGCAAGAGGAGATAGATAAAGATCTTGATGATGGTGAGGAGACAGCACCACCAGTCTCCTCCTCCCTAGCACAAGTCATCAGCAAACGCTTCAGTCTGGACTGTCAGAGGACAAACTGAAAGACAGGCTTGGTGAGTATCAAAGGCCAGAAAACTGTGAAGCACTGACAATGCCGCGAGTCAATACTGAAATTGGGAAAAAGTCTTCCAGCAGAGGCCAGAAGAACTGATATCAAAAGTTCGCATGTGCAAAAAGCACTGACAAAAGCAGCAATAGCCTTGACAGACAGCACACAAACAATACTCAGGGCACAACACAACACTGACTCACAGACATCCACGAAAACGATTTTTTTTTTTTTTGCTGTCCCAACCTCTGCGCCACCTCAGAGGCAGTGCACACACGCCGTCATTCCGACACCCCGTCCACAGCCACAGCCCGGTCAGCCCCGCCGCAGCCCCGCACCGACAATCCACAGGAAGCAGTCAATGTCAAGTCGTCAAGAGGCAACCCACCGGAGAAGACACTGCACTGCTGCCGAGTCACTTCGGTGGTGTTCAGTGGCGCCTGTTCTGATCTAACATACGCAGGACACCACCTACTAAGCCCCCTACTGACGACAATAATTGCTTAGTCGAGGAGCCGGCGTGAGTGAGCTCTCCCTCCGGAGGGCGCCACCACGTCCGTCCAACGACAGCCCCCATGGACTCGCCGATACCGGTGACCTCGATGGAACCCAAACCAAGGCCACAGACGTGGAGAGGACATCGAAACTGAGGTCACCATGAGAGCAGGGCATAAGGGCCACCGAATTTGGGAATTTTTTTTTTTAATGCTGATCGATGAGAATGAGGATGATTAAGATGATGCTACTACGGATTTCCATTTCGGTCTGAGACTACATGACAGGGTTGTACTCTACGCTTCCTTTCATAATATATCCCGGCGTCAACCAGCCCCGAGAGATACAGGCACCTGCAGTGTTGGTCAGGAAATTTGAGCAACACTCTCAGAAACGCATCCATTAAGTGGATGAAACTCGACTGTGTGGTCCCAGTCTTCCCATCTGAGACCGCAGCAAACTCAACTCTGGGTAGGAGCCGGTCGGGGCAGAAAAACCCACATGACTTACGATGGGCTTCGAACCCACGACCTCCCAACCGGGAGTCCGCGACGCTAACCACTTCGCCACGGCAGCTGGTATGAACACAGTCTTGCTCTCTTGGGTCATGCATCTCATCAGCTATCACTCAGACCAAAGGTAGTTCGCCCTACGGAGCAAAGATTGTTCGCCCTACTGGCGTACAGTCCTTGCTCAGATGCAGACAGGCCATTCGCTCACATCTGCACCCCTCTATCACTGGCATCTCCAATGAGTCTGTGCCAGTCACAAAATGGTTGTTTGGTGACAACTTGGCTGCTTCACTCAAGCAGGTTGGGCAATACTCTTGCTGTTGGGGAGAGAACAAAATATAGAACACCTACGAACCAGCAAAACAGAAGCGGCAACCCTTTTTTACGACAGAGAAATTCGGGGCAATGGGTTCGGTATAGAGGCGGCTGTGTGAGTTACAGGCAAAAAGGGACAGCAGCCATGAGAGGTCGCTCGCACAACTTGGCAAGCTCAGCTCTGCTCACTCAGCCTGCCAGCGATGCGGGTAAGTGCTTACTACTGTCACAATCTCCCACACCAAAGGGCAGAATTACAGGCAGAGACGCATACGTTTGAAGGGGCAGGCTCCAATATTTTCTTCCCATATGGGAACCACTTACAACAGACCAAGAAATCTTAGAGCTGATAAGAGGTGCCACACTGGGATTTGAAGAGAACACTGTTATCCCCTCACACTTGTTGTGTTAGTACACAACCTGGCTTGGAACCAGGCCGAAACAAATATCATTGACAGTGAGTGAATAAACTCAAATCAAAAGGAGTTATATCCCTTTGTACACCTGTACACGATCAACACGTGTCACCTGTATTTACAAGGCCAAAAAAGGATGGTCAAATCGCATGATTCTGAATTTGAAAAAAAATTATTCAAGATATCACTTATCACCATTTCAAAATGGATACTTTGCATGTTGCACTGAAGTTAGTGACACCTTTTTGATTCATGGCTTCTACAGACCTAAAGGATGCCTATTACTTCATCCCCATTGCACAAGCACATAGGAAGTATCTCAGACTCAGATGGAAAGGCCAACTCTGGGAATATAACTGCATGCCAAATGGTCGAGCTCTTGCCCCTAGGAAACTTACCAAAATGTTTTTGCCAAACTGAGACAAGAAAATCATGTTTCCACCAACCTTATGGATGATTCTCTTCTCCTTGCAGAATCAGAAGTAGAATGCATAAAGAAATCTCCTAGCAATGGTGTAGCTTTTTCGTTCACTTGGCTTCATTGTACTCCAAGCGAAATCAGCTCTTAAACCAGTCCAGGTTATTCAGTATCTAGGGTGATTATTGATTCCAGAACAACGACAGTCACTTTGACACCTGAAAGTAAAGACAGTCTGAAACACTGCTGTGTCCAGCTACTGAAAGCCAACAAAACCAATTATCAGAGAACTAGCCAAGGTTAATGGGAAAATGGAAGCAAGTTTTCCGGCAGTGAAATTTGGGCCCCTACATTATCGTCACTTAGAAGGCAACAAAAAAAGCTGCACTGAGACAAACAAAGGGACATTTTGATGGATGTACCACACTGACCCCACAATCCAAAGAAGAGCTTAAGTGGTGGATAAGTAATGTAGATACAGCTTACAATGACATCACACATCCAGATGTTGACGTTACTGTGACGTCAGACGCCAGTATGACAGGACGGGGATGTGCATGTAAGACACAGAGCTCAGGAGGATTGTGGCTACCAGTTGAAACTCGCTTCCACATTAATTACCTTGAACTTAAGGCAGCTTATTTTGCACTGAAGTGCGGATTGTGGCTACCAGTTGAAACTCGCTTCCACATTAATTACCTTGAACTTAAGGCAGCTTATTTTGCACTGAAGTGCGGATTGTGGCTACCAGTTTGAAACTCGCTTCCACATTAATTACCTTGAACTTAAGGCAGCTTATTTTGCACTGAAGTGCGGATGTGGCTACCAGTTGAAACTCGCTTCCACATTAACTACCTTGAACTGAAGGCAGCCTATTTCGCACTGAAGTGCTTCCAGGCAGATCTTGATGGAAAACATGTGCGCCTGCTGATTGATAATTCCACAGCAGTATCCTGTATCAACAACATGGGCACCAGCCACTCTGACAGCTGTAATGAGATGACAGCCACTATCTGGCGGCAGTGGGCTGTGACAG
Source organism: Conus betulinus (assembly GCA_016801955.1). Lineage (NCBI taxonomy): Eukaryota > Metazoa > Mollusca > Gastropoda > Neogastropoda > Conidae > Conus > Conus betulinus. The sequence goes on along the minus strand of JADBJO010011620.1, from coordinate 30,075 downwards.
AAATGTATGGCTGAGTGCATACCACATCCCAGGGAAAGACAATACAGCTGCGGATGAAAGAAGAATCAAGAAAAATTAATGTGGATGCAGAGTGGAAACTGGGCAGTACTGTGTTGACAGATGCGGTCAACAAGTTGCAGATTTCCTTTGAAATTGATTTGTTTGCTTCCAGAATAAACACACAGCATCACTGTTATGTCTCTTATAGAGCCGACCCAGAGGCACATGCGGTTGATGCTTTCTCCCTTAAATTGGGGAACACTACAATGGTATGGTTTTCCTCCTTTCAGCCTGCTGCCCACTGTTTTACAGAAGATAGGGAAGGAGACAGCGACAGGCCTGCTCATTCTCCCCTTTGTGGCCCCACACAGGTCTGGTGGCTGGTTGTACAGAAATCGCTGACCCAGGAACCAGTCCTTCTACCCTCCACACCTGCCCTGCTGACACTGCCCAGCCACCTGGGTCGCACTCACCGCCTGCTGCTAAAGCTACAACTTCTGGCATGCAGTGTATCAGGAGCATATTTGAACAGGAAGGATTCTCCCCTGATGCAGTAGATCTTCTCATGAACTCCTGGAGGCCCACCACCAAAACGTCGTACAATACATACATTAGTAGGTGGAAAAATATGCCTCAAAAAACGGCATGGCAGTGAGATCACCCACACCGCCACAGGTTGCAAATTGTTTAGCTTCCATGTTTTCAGCGGGGGCAAGCTATAGTGCTATAATTTCTGCAAGAAGTGCCTTATCAGTTTTTTCTGCCAACAGTGAAAGGAGTATCTGTAGGTAATTTACCAGAAATTTGCAGACTTGTCCAAGGGGTTTTTGAGGAAAGACCTGCACTGCCAAGGTACAAACACACTTGGGATATTAATCTAGTGTTGGATTACATGTGCTCACTTCCAGATGTAAATACTTCGGATTTGAAACAACTGACATTGAAAACAGTAACTCTAATGGCACGTCTTACTGGGCAAAGAGGCCATGCTCTTCATCTACTGAAAACTACAGATGTGCATGTCAGTGAAAGGATGTGTATTTTACAGTTTTCTAGAAAACACAAAACACTAAGACAGGCAGCCACACAGAACCAGCAGAAATTCTAGCCTATTCGCAAAACACCAAATTATGCTTAGTGACGCACATACAACTGTATCTGAAGAAAACTGAAGCGCTCAGAAAAGGGCCAGAACTCTTTATTGCTATCCGTAGACCACACGCTCCCATTTCCAGTAACACATTTTCTCGGTGGATCAAACAAATGCTGGCTGCAGCAGGAGTTGACACAGAGACATATGGTGCACACACAACGCTTGCCGCGAGTTGTTTGGCTGCTGCAAGTGAAGGTGTGAGCCTTGCCACCATCCTCAAAGCGGCTTGATGGTCGGCAGAAAATACCTTCACCAAGTTTTATAAGAAAGCGGTACCGTCTAAACCTAATTTTGGACAGGCAGTATTGGACAAGTTTGTTAAGAAGTCATGACTTCTGTACAGGTTGTACAAAGCAAATTTCAGGCTTTCCGGGGAATGTGTTTAAAAATGTTCTGCATTTAAGCATTTAATTGCATGTGAATGCAAACCAATAGGCACTGCAGTTAGAATATGTTTCAAGTTTGTGTTCAACATGTTATATTTGGTGATATTCACCTGCACTGAATCAAATCAAATGGACGTACATGAATTGATGACTGCAATGGTTTTTGCAATCATGTAAAAAAAAAAACTCCGTAGTCACCAGATGCTCTAAAATCTCCTGTGACTCTGCGTGACCGAAGAGAGGCGATAAATGACTGAAAAAATTAGACTTACGTAGAAAGGTGACGTTTAATTTGTATTATTTAGAGCCTATCGTAAGGAGAGAGGAGTTGCGTGCCCTCCCTATGTATGGCTCTGAATGTTCAAAGTCACCGCTATGGTAAGTCTAGTGAGCAGTTTGTTCACCCTCCCAAAGTGTCTAGTGGACGACTCGCAGCTCTAAACACGGACTGTTCTTGGCTGGCGCGCGCGCTGATACTCACGTAACTCCTCCCTCTTTGCGACAGGCTTACATACATAATCAAAACTAACCGTCACCTTTCTGCGTAAGTCAGTCTAGTTTAATTTTTCAATTCATTTCAATGCATTACACTCTTACCTTCTTGCTGTGCAAGTGCCAGCTATCATAGCTACTAGTTCACGGTTTCTGTGGCTCTGGGTCCTGACTACTGTGCCACAGGTTTGTTCAGTGCTCACAGTGGAGCTCTTCAATGCGGATTAAACCAGATGACTCGTAGTTCACACCAGATTTGTAGACGCCATGGACTGTAAAGATGGGGTGGATGAAAACAAAAAGAAATGTGTGAGAGAGGACCCTGCAGAGGACGTGAAGGTAGCAAAGTAAAGCATTACAGGACCCAGCGTGGAAGAAATGACAGTGTTAAGTGTAAACGGTTTGTGTATACAACACACGTAGACCACTGGTCAAACAAGAATTCCACAGCCATTTATTGTCTGACATATGACAGGATTTGGTAAAGTGGTGTGTGTGTGTGTGTGTGTGTGTGTGTGTGTGTGTGTGTGTGTGTGTGTGTTCGCGCACGCACATGCACCTCTCTCTCTCTCTCTCTCTCTCTCTCTCTCTCTCTCTCTCTCTCTCTCTCTCTCTCAAAGGAGAAGGAAACTGATTAACATTCCTAAACTGTCAACATGTCTATTTTGTTTTGCGTCTCCGATCCTTTCTTTCTGACTTGTCAAGTATATCTGTTACAAGTAAACGATTTCACTTTTTTGGTCTTCCGATCCTGGCCTCTCCTTTCCTCCAAACTTCATTTTTTTTAAATATTTTAACAGGAACTACATAACAGAAGCTCAAAAACAAATTTCTACACACCACTCACAACATCATCCTTCCCACAACGGCAGAAAAACTCATCGCGAACTCAATCAAAGAAAAAATCAAACTCAACAACCCACCGACCACACCCAAACTCCTGATCACGACAGACACTAACAACAGCCCACCTTCTACCTGCTTCCCCAATACACACAAAACAAACACACCTGGCAGACCCGTTGTCTCTGCTTGCAGCTGCCCCACCGAACACCTTTCACAGTACTTAGACTTTCTCCTTTAAACTATAGTACAGAGCCTCCCCACATACCTCAAAGACACGACCCACACACTCAACATGATCAATTCATGCAACACAGACCCCACTTTCCAACCCAGCCTCCTCTTCACACTTGACGTGGTGTCACTCTACACCTCTATCCCCCACGCCGATGGACTGAAGGGCCTCACATTCTTCCTCGACGAACGGCCCCCGAACCAACAACACCCTCCCACCACTACACTGATCAGACTTGCTGAATTAGTCCTCATCCTCAACACCTTTCAGTTCAACAATCACACATTCTCACAAATTAGTGGTGTTGCTATGGGCACCAAAATGGGACCATCCTATGCCTGCCTCTTCATGGGACACTTGGAACACCGCCTACTAACCACATACACAGGCCCCACACCAGAATTATACAAAAGGTACACTGATGATGGTTTGGGAGCCACATAAATGCCCAAACAAGATCTCCTCAACTTCCTCAACTTTGCCCAGACCTTCCATCCATCCATCCAACTAACCTACACCATTTCACAGTCAGTCAACTTCCTGGACATCACCATCTCCCCTCGAAGATGGCCTACTCAAAACTTCCGTTTTCTACAAACCCACTGATTCACATGCATACCTAGACTACACATCCTCCCACCAACTATACACTAAAGGCAGCATTCCATGCTCACAATTTCCTCCGACTTTGCAGACTTTGCTCCAGTGAAGAAGACTTCCATACGCAAGCAGCCAAAATGTCAGAATTTTTTTACAAACCGTGGTTACCCCAGTTCCATGATCAACCAGCTCTCAGCTGCAGCACAGCCATACCCAGAACACCGGCTCTGGAAAAACCAAGCCGTCAAAGGAGAGAGACAGACCCACCACCTGCCTCCTCTTCCACCACACACCCTCCCCATTTGCAGGATTCTCAAATCCACTTGGTATATTGTACAAAACCACAAACCTACCTTCCATACCAGACCCATGATCACGTTCAAAACGTGATAGAAACCTAAAAGATCTTCTCGTGCGGTCCAAATTGAACAGAATCGCCACACCCACACACCACCAGGTACTCACCCCTGCTCAAAACCTAACTGCAAAATCTGCCCCCTCACCACACTAGACACCATCCTACAGGGCCCATAGGACTCCTTCACTATTAAACGCACGTTCTCCTGCCAGAGCCACAACATTGTACACACTATCCACTGCCAGCTGTGTGGTAAGATCTATATAGGTGAGGCATCCCGCACACTGGAGACATGCATCTCTGAAACACCTGGCTGACATCCGCCACCACCGACACAAACCCGTTGCCCAACACTTCAACCACCCCCAACACAACATCAACCATGGCAGTCTTGGCACTCTGGCAATCACAGAGTGACAGCTTTGAATGTACATCAAGAGAGGCCCATCTCATTGCCAAACTGGGCACACTACAGTCCCAAGGCAACAACATCCAACAGTAATACAAATATACATACCTACCTCTCCTACACCTGTCTGCATAATCTTCCACCAGCAGACACACACACACACACACACACACACACACACACACACACACACACACACACACACACACACACCACCACCACCACCACCACCACCACCACCACCACCATAGCCCCCACTACTCACTGCATACAGAAGTTGCAGCCACCATCCATGTATTCTATTTCATTTCATTTCAATTTTATTTTGATTATTTTATTCATATAATTGCATTAATTTATTTATTCATTTCATTTTATTCACTTATTATTTTGTTTATTGTTTATTTATTTATTTATGTATTTGTTTGTTTTTTGTTTGTTTGTTTTTTTTTGAGTGTTTTTTTGGGGTTTTTTTTTTTTTTTTTTTTTGCTTTTTTTTTACTTTATTTTATTTTATTATTATTATTATTATCAAATTTTTTTTTCTTTATTATTATTATTAGTAGTAGTAGTATTTCATTTTTTTCAATTCATTTACTTTATTCTATTTTTGAAAATGAAATAATAATGATAATGGTAATAATAATAATAATAATAGAAATAAATCTGAAAAAAAAAGAAGATACATACAGCCAACATATACTTAGACTGGTCTGAAAGTAGAGAGATTCATACTGCCAAACCACACAAAACCTGCACGCTGGCCAGTGAGACAGTACACTTAGTCTGGTCTGAAAGTAGAGAGATTCATACTGCCAAACCACACAAAACCTGCACGCTCGCCAGTGAGACAGTACACTTAGTCTGGTCTGAAAGTAGAGAGATTCATACTGCCAAACCACACAAAACCTGCACGCTCGCCAGTGAGACAGTACACTTAGTCTGGTCTGAAAGAAGAGAGATTCACACTGCCAAACCACACAAAAACCTGCACGCTGGCCAGTGAGACAGTACACTTAGTCTGGTCTGAAAGAAGAGAGATTCACACTGCCAAACCACACAAAACCTGCACGCTCGCCTGTGAGACAGTACACTTAGTCTGGTCTGAAAGAAGAGAGATTCACACTGCCAAACCACACAAAACCTGCACGCTGGCCAGTGAGACAGTACACTTAGTCTGGTCTGAAAGAAGAGAGATTCATACTGCCAAACCACACAAAACTTGCACGCTCGCCAGTGAGACAGTACACTTAGTCTGGTCTGAAAGAAGAGAGATTCATACTGCCAAACCACACAAAACCTGCACGCTGGCCAGTGAGACAGTACACTTAGTCTGGTCTGAAAGTAGAGAGATTCATACTGCCAAACCACACAAAACCTGCACGCTGGCCAGTGAGACAGTACACTTAGTCTGGTCTGAAAGTAGAGAGATTCATACTGCCAAACCACACAAAACCTGCACGCTGGCCAGTGAGACAGTACACTTCGTCTGAGCTGATGCATCCCCTGGAGCCCTCCGACTGGCAGGACATTAAACTCACCCTTGGCGAGTTGCTGCGACCAGCTGGGGTCCAGGATATGGCAGCAGGCCTGACGAGTTCTTCACAGACTGAAACAATTGTTGCTGACTGGTCCTGTTGACGCCCCCCCCCCCCCCCTTTTTTTTTTTTTTTTTTTTTTTTGCAGGAACGATTATAGTAACAGTGCGTTCACAGAAGAAGGGTTACTTTTCATGTCACCTTCCATTTCAATGCATGTCTGTATTGGTTTGTTATTCAATTTTAAAGTCAATTATTTCAATACCATCGATTTTAATGCTTGCTCCAATCTGAATGGCGATTAAGGGCATGTTGGCGCAAGATATGTTGTCTTTTCTATTTTTTTTTTGTTGCAAGATCAGCATTACCGTGTGAGCTCCCCATGCACGTGGAGTGGTGTCCAGCGCTTGAACTCGGGGGTTCTTCTAAAAGTTACTGTTAACCCTGGTGGACATTCACCCTAGGTCAATGCTCCAGCAGGCTGTATCTTTTACATTGCCACGTTATGACTTGGTCACAAATTTTTCTCACCCCCCATCCCCCACCCCCCACCCCCAATCGTCCCCACCCCACACCCATCCTTTCACTATGGAGCTCTTTTCTGTTATTAGATACAGTTGTGCATAGACAGAATATTTTTTTTTTAATTTTGGCGCGTTTATCTTCTGCTAGTAGGGACGTATTTCTCACCAGGAGACAAAAAAAATCCAGTAGAAAACTGATGATGTTTTCACAGACCAAAGCAGGTGTCTGTCACTGGGCCTGCTGATCTTTCATTTGAAGGAACAGTGAATGCAACAGAAACCTCACCTGCTAAGGTTTACTTGCTTCCTCCTCTTTCAACACAAATCCATTTTCGGAGTATTGTACGTAAAATGAGACAGATGGTTTTTTTTGTTTTTCTTTTTTTTTTTTTATGTTTGCTCCAGTTCCTGCCTGGAATATAAAGGAATACGATCCTCTCATTTTCGAAGTTTGTTCCCTCAAGTGAGGATACGTAGCCCTCACCCTAACCCCAACCCACCGTCACCTCCCCTTTAAGACCATTGTCCTGTACCATGGTGTTTTTAATCATGGTCACAACATGCACATAGGCGGGAATGCGCGCGCGCGCGCGCGTGTGTGTGTGTGCGCGCTTACGTGTGTGTGTGTGTGTGTGTGTGTGTGTGTGTGTGTGTGTGTGTGTGTTTACGTGTGTGTGTGTGTGTGTGTGTGTGTGTGTGTGTGTGTGTGTGTGTGTGTGTGTGTGTGTGTGTGTGTGTGTGTGTGTGTGTGTGTGTGTGTATGGGGAGGAGGGGGGGGGCGTGCTTGTGTGCATCCACGTGCGTGTGTGTGTATATGTGTGTATGCGTGCTGTGCTTACACGCGCGCGTGTGTGTGTGTATGTGTGTACTGTGGAGAGAGAGAGAGAGAGAGAGAGAGACAGAGACAGAGACAGAGACAGAAACAGAGACAGAGCGCTAAAATTTGACCCCCAAAAAGGCAGGGTCCTGTACCATCAGCCTCGATAATGTCTGCCAGTTGGGATGATACATGTAGAGGCCGTGTCACGTTTTTCAAGCCAGTGAAGGGTCGTATCAATGACACTGTTAAAACAAATCGCAACGAAACAATAACCGACTATTGCGTATCACGTGTGGGTACGTTGTCCTCTCCTACCTGTGTGCATGGCTGGAATCATATTTTTCAGATGTCAAGAAAGAAATGCAAATACAATGCACTCTATTCCATTAACGTATCCATTTTCCAAATGCCACTGCGATCTATATATAGACATTCTATAATTGGTGAAGACAAAACTGTATTTTATCATACTCTGAAACCTGATATAAGTATGGCGTTTCAAAGGGGATTGTGTAGATATTCTGATGTCTATAAGCTACACGTCAGGAAAATGGGTGCAATGTGTAGAACCCCGATCAGAGAGGGTAAGTGTGATGGGAAGCCTTCTCCTTCAAAGATGATTTCCTTGATCCGCACTCCAGTGAGACAACCATCCATGACTACGTGCCGTGATGGCCATATGACGTACACTTTCTTCCTCTGTGACTCTGATTTACATAGAGAGTTTTTGTCGAACTGAAGCATCATGTACTTTTCATTCCCACCCTCCAAAATCAGAAAGCAACGCAGATTCAGCAGAGCGCCGCGCCACTTTAATTCCTTTATTCTCCTGCAGTGACCACCCTCTCCATCTATCATACACCCTGGTGTGCAACTTTGTGACAGAGTGTCAAGATGAGAGTGACGAGTCTTTCTGTAACCATTCGCCCTGTGTGAACAAATTTGCATGCACTAACGGTCAGTGCGTGTCGTATGTATACAAGGTGTGCGACCAGCTGTTTGACTGTTGGGAGGAATCGGAGGAGCTGAGCTGTACACGGAACACTGTCAAAGGGCTATTCCTTAAACTTCGTCATTTCGCCTTCCCCGTGTTATCAGTTTCGATGTTAACTCGATGATAGTCTTCTCTCAAATAATTGTCAATGAGTCTTGTCCTGACAGTCACTACCGCTGTCCTGGTGAGTTCAATGACTGCCTGCCTGTCTACACACGGTGCAATGGAATGTATGACTGTATTGACCACCAGGATGAAGAGGGGTGTGAGGACATGACATGCCCTGGTCTGTTTCGATGTAGAACTTCAGGATTTGTTTGCACAATGATGATTTATGTGATGGATGGTCTCACTGCCCATTGCATGACGATGAATTACTGTGTGACATGACGTGTCCGTTACACTGCCAGTGTCAAGGCTACACATTTCAGTGTGGTCAGCCATTCCTTGCAGCACTCTTCCCTCAGCTCCGTTTCCTGGACGCCACAGGTTCTGGCATGACGCTGTCTGACGTCAGCCACAATACATATCTCATTCACGTCATCATCTTGGCCATGTGTTCTATAAGCCACATACCTGACATGACATTTCAAAATCTAAAATGTCTTGATCTCAGTCAGAACAAACTGATGCAGGTCAATTTGACACGCTTCCTTGATCTGGAACATCTAGAAACATTGTCCCTGTCTAAAAAACCCTCTGACCTCACTGTTCATGGCCCAGAGACGTCTATTGTTAAACAAAACAGACTGACAACAGTGGACCTGTCGCATACCACACTCACAGTGCTTGATCTTCAGGTCCTGTCGCCCCTCCACCGCATACAGAAACTTGATTTGACTTTCACTTCCATTCACACCTTTCACAGTAGTTTTCCAAGGATGCCTCAACTTGCTGAACTGCACTTGGATGGCAGCCCCGTGAAGGTGTTTCCACATGACATCTTCACGCATCTTTGGCATTCCTTTTCCATACATACAGGAAATTATAAACTCTGTTGTGACGCGGTTCTGCCTCCTGACTTTGATAAAAGATTGTGCTTTGTCCCCAAAGACGAGCTTTCGTCCTGTGAAGATTTGCTGCAATCGTGGACGTACCGTGTGGTTCTGTGGCTGATCGCCTGTCTGTCCATGTCTGTAACATGTTCTGCTTTTGCGCACGGTTGTTTGGAAGAAAAAGGACCTCCGTAAATGGGTTTCATATATTTGTCATCAGTCTTAGCGTGGCTGACTTCCTGATGGGACTGTATATTACCATTATTGGAGTAGCCGATGTCAGACTCCGAGGTCAGTATCTCTATTGTGACGACAAGTGGAAAAACAGTGTGACTTGTCACGTTGCTGGCTTTTTTGTCTCTCCTGTCCAGTGAAGTGTCAACCCTAATCATCTGCCTTATCACGCTGGATCGGTTTATAGTTCTTCGTTTTCCATTCAGCACACTGAGGTTTGCGAGAACGTCAGCATCGGTTGCCTGTTTCCTGAGCTGGTTGGCTGGTTGGCTTTTAGCTGCCTTCCCTTTATTCCCAGTAGCAAAACACTGGGAGTTTTACAGTCAGACAGGCATTTGCATTCCACTCCCAGTAACAAAACAGGAGTTCAGTGGAAGATTTTATTCTGTTGGTGTACTGGTCATCTTTAATTTCAGTTTATTCTTGCTAATTACTTCTGGTCAGACCATTATCTTTTGGTCAGTACAAAGTAATACTTTAAAAAACGAATACTACCAGACTGTCACAGGACATGACAATAGCTCGGCGATTGATCAGTATTGCTGTGACAGATTTCATGTGCTGGTTTCCCATTGGACTGTGTGGAATACTGGCATGGACTGGTGTCCCAATCTCTGGGGAAGTGAACGTTGCCCTTGCTGTATTCGTACTCCCTGTAAACTCTGCTATCAATCCTTTCATGTACACATTCAACACATGGGCAGAAAGACGAAGAAAAGCTGAGGAAACGCAGTTACTAAAATGGTTGGAAGCTAACCCGTGCGTGCTCGATGATTCACCGAGTATTTGAGAATAGCTTTATGTTTAGTATAGAAATATGACCGCATCTCTCTCTCTCTCTCTCTCTCTCTCTCTCTCTCTCTCTCTCTCTCAAATATAGATTTCATGTGCATGTGAATCTCTACAGCACTTGTGAAATGAAACCTTATGTCATATTAAACGTGAAGCACAGCTTCACGTAGTGACAGGACAAAGGCTAATTAAACACCTTTTAAAGACCACCATTATACATACAGAGAATGTAGTCCTGCAGATGGGAGTTGTCCATTGTGTAAAGAAGACACTGAAAACGAACAGTACTTCGCTTTGAGCTATGCTGCTTTAAGTAATTTTGGATTTAAAAAAAAAGACATAGAGTTACTGTGAACCATTTCTGTTTACACTGTGTCTGTTTCTATTATCTATAAAATCTGATAATGTGTGGACTTTGCCACTACTTTTGTATAAAGCGTGTAAGCTCAAACAACACACACACACACACACACACACACACACACACACACACACACACACACACACACACACACACACACACACTTAGAAAATGCACCAGTAAGCGCGGTTCCAGAGTTTGTACTTGATCTACCGACTCCCACCGAGTCCACAGGTAACATTCAACCAACAATTACTGTATCGCAGCGACCGTCAACAACTCTCAACACCTCCATTGCCAGCACCCCACGTCACCATTAGAAAAAAGGGGGAACAACTGAAAGGGTTTAGTTGTCTTCCCTGACTATGCCAGTTGCCACGGGTACGTTTGGAACACATCTTGACAGATCAACAGCATCAAGCATGCTTGCCTTAATTGTGGGTTTGGGCTTTGTCAGGAAAGACAACTTTTCTCGGCAGGCTGAGACTCCACGAGTTACGGCAATGGCAACACTACCAACACTGCCTGCCCGCAGCAGTGGAAACGCAAGGCAGACAGTGGTGAAAGGTCTTTTTCATTCCTTATGTAGCCAGCTTCCCTAAGTAAACAGGTGACTGCTAATTGATGTTGAAGACAAAAATGGTTATCGATCAGTTACACTCTGAGGTTTAACACTTGTATAACAAGCACTGGAATGTAATGAAAACTCACGAGAGACCTGGTAAGGTCCATTCTGTAGATATGTTGTTCTGGAATCTTTCGTCTGATTCTGAATGAAATGAACCTCTACATTCTATGTTTCATAAGCACAGCAAAAGGGCTGCTTGCTACTTGCACTCATTTCTTCTTCGTTGTAAAGAATGTGGTGATCTCAGCATTTGTTCGTGCTTCCCAGAATTATCACAGCGCTATAGACAAGCCTCGTCTTAGTTCCAAACACGACTTTCTTTCTCTTCTGAATTACATGATCTGGATAATCTGGGACACGTTCAAGCTGGAAGACAGAACTTGGTATTCCGTTGAAAAAGGTGATGACCACCAGGTTTTTGTATGTCTATCCACTCCCCAGCTTTCCTGTTGGATGTGTTTGAGACTCTCTACCTTCCTTCATTGTCTACATCCCATTCCTTCATATTCTCTAAACAAATGAGAGGACAGAACAGCTTAGCTGGTAGAATGCTGGACACGTATTCTTGGTAATCCTGGGGTTGCGGGTTCGAATCTCCGCCAGACCATTTCGATACAGAGGGATTTTCCCCTCGGAGTAAACATATTGGTTCTGACTCCATTTCCCAAATGAGACTATAAAGCAAGGTTCCCTTTGTGAACGCACGCATAACATCCGGCAAATGTGTAAAATCCTATTACTAACTTTCGGGAGAGAAGACCAATTTGGCCGTTGGTATGGATGACACGTTGCACATAGCATGCACCCTGCGTGAAGATTTGGAAAGAATGATGGAAGGAAAGGGAATGAATAACTGGATGACACGGGAAATAGCTGAATGAAGCGCCGGCATGCAGCTCTTCTGTCGACTCTTCCCAGGTAGGCAGCCCATTGTGTAAACAAGAGTGTGAATCATAAGCGCGCAGAGCTTGGTCTCTAGCCAAGGGTAGGCGCTATTTAAATTCTCTTAATAGTAATCATGATGATGATGATCATCATCATGATAATAATAATGATTTAGAAAGAGAGGGGGTTAGTTACCGCCAAGGACATTGACAAAAAAGCACAGGACAAAACATAACGCATTTTGACCTCTTGGGTCTTCTTCAGGAAAAAAAAAAATCACGTTTAACATTTAGAATAGTGCAAACAAGGAACGAAGAGTGACTTATCTGTCCATGTGTTCAGAAAAAAAACGGCCGTCAGACGGAAACGACAGAGAAGATTATGGGAAAGGAAAAGGAGGGGTGGTGGGGGATGGGGGGTGGGGGTGAAACGATGGGGTTTGTAGGTTGTTTAGCTGGTTAGTGGAGTGGTATGATATATCTGTGACGGTTGTGGTTAAGGTGGATTGATAATAGTGGTGTGTGTGTGTGTGTGTTGGGGGGAAGGGGGGGATTGATATATATATATATATATATATATATATATATATATATATATAGATAGATAGATAGATAGATAGATAGATAGATAGATAGATAGATAGATAGATAGATAGATAGCTATATATAATAAATTCGTACACCTCACAGCGTCAGCCCAGCCTCGTTGATAAATGTAACCGTTTTCTTCAGGTCTTGTCGGCAGCCGTGGAGCTTCGTGTGCAGCGGAGTCGGCGTTGGCCACACAGTTTCTCTCAGTCCCTTGAGAAGGGGACAGGTCTGTAAGATGTGTTCTGGTGTTTGGTCTTCAAGACACAGGAGCAGGAGGAGAAGGCGCCAGCTTCAGCTTCCTATGCAGGTGGTCATTGAGTCGGCAGTGGCCAGTTCTAAGTCTCATAATGACCACCTGCTCCTGTCTCTCCAGAAGATGGAAGGCATCCCTTGTGGGTTGTGGTCGCATCAGAGCCTTCACAAGGGTCTTCTTCTCTGCAAAGCTGACGCTGTTGTATGGTTGTCTTCCTCTGGCTCCGGTTTTGGCGAGCTGATCGGCTGCCTCGTTCCCTGGACTCCGCAGTGGGCAGGTACCCATTGCAGGACTACTCGTCTACTTTTGGCGAGTTCCTGGAGTTTCTCCATTAGACGAGGAAGTTTGTCTCCTGCAAGGGCCTCCAGGACGGACAGCGCGTCAGAGAGGAAGACAACTTGGGTGCAGTCGCTCTGTGAATCATGAATCATGGAGGCTGCCTGCATGAGGGCCTGAACTTCTGCAGCATAATTGGAGCAGTGTTTCCCAGTTGGTATCCCTGCTGTGGTGGTGTGTCCCTCAGGTGACTTGATGAATACGCCCGCTCCTCCATCAGACACTGCGTTGGTTGCTGAGCCGTCGGTGTACGCATGTATCCAGGATTCTTCAGGGTACTTCTCAGCAATCATGGCAAGTGTGAGAGTGCGTTTGACAGTGTCATCCTGAGAGTCTCCTGAGGCAACCTGTGGAACTGTTGTGGAGATGTGAAGATTTGTGAAGTCTTCATTCCAGGGCTGTGGCAGATCAGAGGGGTCCAGTGGGTTGGCAGGTGGCAAGCCATCTTGATGCTCCCTGGCAAGACTCTTGCTTTTATGGATGAAGCTACTGCGTTTGAGACGATTCTTGGTCAGGTTCTGCATCCTCTTGTTCATCGGATGTTGAGGCAGGCACTTGAATTTCTCTGCCTGAACCATGGTCTTTGCGTCTCTCCTCTGGTGGAGGGGCTGTATGGCAGTAACCTCCTCCATGGCTTTGATTGGTGTGGATCGCATGGACCCGTGTGATGATCCTGAGGGCTTGATTTGGACCTATCCAGGGATGCTGGTGGGTCTTCGCTGCTGTTGACCAAGCTGTTGAGCCATACTCAAGATGGGGCCTGACTGCTCCCTGGTAGACGCGCTTGAGTATTTGTTCGTTTGCTCCCCAGCTGGTTCCGGCTAGCTTCCGCAGAATGGCAAGCTTTCGTCTGGCCTTTGCTTCAGCTTTCTGGATGTGTGGTCGCCAGGTTTGCTTCTTGTCAAAGGTGACACCAAGATAGGTTGCCTCCTCTATCCCCCCTGTGCTCACAGGGCAGGACTTTGGACCATGAGCTAAGGGCGGGGTAACCCCTACAGAAACCTCGAGTGCTGCTCCTTGACAGTAGAGAGGAAACTGAATGTCATGGACATACTTGGTTGTGTTCCTTGAGAGAGATGAAGCCTAACTATGGAGCTTTTTTAATGTAATTGTTTTGAGACTTTTGTCACTTTGTTTTTATAAAGTGTGTGTTTTTTTTTACACTATTTGTCAAAAAAAGCAATAGGCTTCGACACCAATTACCTTTTTTAAAAGAATCTGTGCGTGTGTGTGTGTGTGTGTGTGTGTGTGTGTGTGTGTGTGTGTGTGTGTGTGTGTGTGTGTGTGGTGTGTGACTTGCGCGCATTTCACCCCGTTCATTTGAGTTTATATTTTCAATCAAAATAATACAGCTTGTACGGTACGTGAAACGAAGAATCAGAAGAACAGAGACCCCACTGACATATACACGAACACCATGACATGGATGGGATAAACCCAAGACAACCGCGAGAGACATTGACAGACAAAGGGACAGACAAAGAGCTTTGACCCAGCGCACTTTTCGCATGTTTTCCTTCCTTTAAAAAAAAACACGGAAAAAATAAAGGATTTAAAACAAACAAGCAAACACACAAGCAATGAAGCCGTAAACCAACAAAACTTCCGAGGTTTTCATTGTTTAAAAAAAAAACAACAACACGCAAATGATGGAAAATGCCTGTATAATTTGACCCCACGTTAGAGAATCATCGATTATTCTGCAACTCGACATATCCCTTTCTTTACATTTGGACAAATCAGACTTTGGACATATCCCTGAAAAAATGGCAGTAACTGATGTCTGAGTAAATGACACGTCAAATGATTCATTGATACCAGCAGGTGGTCGGCCTCACGCGGATGGACGGCCCGTCGTGTAAATGATAGAGTGGATTGCTGAGCTCCCTAGAAGACTCATGGACTGCCCGCCTCGTGGACTTTCGCGTTCGGCTCTATCCGCAGGCTTTCGACCCGCAGTCACTCTTTTTTCACAGAGGTACAAATATACATTTTGTATTCTAAGTGATTCGAGCTGATGGGAGCCTGTTAAAACAGTTTACCGTATTCAAACTCACAAACGCGCGCGCGCGCACGCGCACGCAACGCACGCAATGTACACACACACACACACACACACACTGCGATAAAAAGATTTTATTTCTTGAGTCAGTACGATCTATCCCATAACAGGAGAGAGAGAGGGAGAGGAGAGAGAGAGAGGAGAGAGAGAGAGACAGTGCACTTCGGGAGAGAGGCAAAGACATTTTCCCCCGATGCCGATGAACACTAACTCCACAGATTAAGTATAAACAGATGGGTTGACTGATTCTTTCCCTTACTTTCTTGTTACAGGCCAAAATTTCGATTACTTCCCTTTGCTCCGGGTGGGAGTCCAAGTATTCCGTTGTGTAGTATAACGCTGTTGTACAAGTCAAAGCGTTGCATATTTCAGGTTTAAAACCACCACAGACACATTCGCATATACAACTGATACAATATGCATGCTATACGTCCTGAATGACGCAGACACTCACGCACACCACGCACGCACCGCACGCACACACGAACACACAGAATCGTACACCCCCCCCCAAATGAACACACATACATCTGCACACATTTAACCGCATGCATATGCAAATTCACACATGTGCGCACACACACACTGAAGCTCATGCACACACCCACCTACACACACACCACAACCACACACACACAACATCACACACACCACACAAAAAAACAACAAAAAAAAAAAACGTTCACACACATGTGTGGCGCACGCATATACGCATATGCATACATGCATGCATGTTATACAGACATGCATTCGGATGCCATACACAAAATACATACATACATGAGTGTGCGCACACACACACACAGGTAACACACCACGCTCACACACCCACACACACACAACACACACACACACACACACACACACACACACACACACACATATGCATGAACAGTACACAAATACACAAAGTGTTACACCCCACACAATACACACATGTGCAGTGACATATTTACCCTTGACAACCTGCCCTGCTGACAGATCCACATAATGGATGTCCACTGTTCTTATTTTTCGTAGCCATGCTGTTTGACCACCCAAGTGTAAGGGACGCTACTCTGTCGAAATCATCACGATTTGTCTTTACTGACGGGTCTGTGTAACCTCTTTAGTCTGTGCTGATCTCTATCAAAATATTGTACCTCTGTGCCACTAATGCAGATGCCAACTCAAAAAATATCGTCAGTTTGACAGGGCAAATTCCACAGGACCCAAGTCGTCAGACTTCGCTTTGGGGTTCGGTCTTTAACCTTGGATTGCCGTTATAGAATTCTCAATGATGATACATTATGATATTATTTAATAATGATGGTAATTATTATCATTGTTGTCAGCGTTATTACCAATCAAACCGAGGTACCTGTACATATTATTTGTTACTCTTCGTCCGTGTTTGACAACATTCAAAATAGGAAAGGCTGTGCCAGTCCTGAATGAAATTAATATGCTGTTTGTTTATTTCTCATTAATATGTGTTTTGTTTATTTTCTCAGTTTTTGCAATGTAGATGTTGTGCGGGCACAGGGTATGTGGAGAAAGCTTTGGAAACTTGTTTTTTTTTTTTTTTTGGCGGGGGGGGATGGGGGGGGGGTGGGGGGGGGGGGGGGGGTGGGGGGGGGGGGGGGGGGGGGGGGGGGGGAGGGGGGGGGGGGTGGGGGGGGGGGGTGGGGGGGGGGGGGGGGGGGGGGGGTTATTTCCCTTGTTTGTTTGTGTATCTCTCTGGTTGTCGTTTCTGCTAAGGCGATTCGGTGTCGCAAGCAGCATTCGTTTTGAAGTTATGACCCTTCACTGCCTGGCTAATCTTGATTCCATGACGACAACGGAGACAGTAAATCAGGGGAGTTTACGTGTTCAGGCATGTCGTGGATGAGAATTATCAAGTATTCATAATGAGGCGGGATTTGAGGGTACTGGACTTTAGCGCTGTTTGGTCCCCCTTCTGTTCTGCGAGTAAACTTACTTTGTGTAGACATTCCAGCCGAATTGTGAGTTTCAGCATTGGGTACGTAAACAAAAAAGGTATTGTTTCTTACAGTTTGCAACATTAGTGTTCTGTTGTAACTGGATGCTGTTCAGAAGTATTCTTCAAACGTAGCGGACTGCTAAGGGTTAGTATGGGAAGGAATGGGATAATGGGATGAGGGGTGTATGGAGATTATGGAGCGGGAAAACGGGTGAGATGGCGGATCCATCAGGCCATACACATCCACGTGCAGCCCAGTCAGTTACCTCCCATTCTTTGATTGGCACGAGAGAAGACTGGACAAGGAGAAGACTGGGCAGCATGATGGCAGAGTCAGGAAACGGAAGGGGAGGGCACTGACCACTACCGCGTCGTGGCCGTCACTCATGGCACTGAAAGCTGCGGCTCCGTCAGTGCTTGGTACAGTCGATGGACGTGGTCCACGGTTTGACAAGAGGATGATAGTGACAGTGCCAGAGACTGGCTGAGGACGGTTGCACAGTGGAGCGCCTTGACTGCCTCATGCGTCCCGGTCGCAAGACTCGGGAGCATCTACGTCAAAAGTGACTAAGATGGACCACAAAGACAGCAGCCGGACACCCCGTCGACAGGACAGGCGAATTGCCCCCGGGAAAGCAAGTCTTTTGTTAATTTGTGCCAATTGCCCATTCATCAGACCTCGATTTCTCCCCAGTTCCTTCACGGGACCAAAGCAAAAATTCGGAGTGTCACGGGTCGAAAATTAAAGAGCTCGACGCCAACTTTTCAATGGTTCTAAATCGGATTAATATGGATCTACGTACTAATTTAGTCATTGAATTTAAAAGCCCCTTTGTAGAGGGCAGATGAAACAGGTTTCTTGCAGAAAACCCAGCTTTTACAAAACGGAAACGCATCCCGACCAACAAGTGTAATACTACTACCGTTTGATAGCGGGGCGCGGAAACACATCCATCGACGGGCAACATGCAAGCTTATAGTTCCCCAATTTCAACGAGTGAAGAATTTATTCAATAGACTGCCAGAAAACAACGGTGCTAACAAAGAAGCCGGTCCCCACTCAACTGCTGCCGAACGCGTACACACTGGAAATAGGTTTATATCATGAACGATCTTTGATTCGGTAGTCAGAACATTCAAATAAATGTCCACGGGTCGACTGTGTATGACGATAGTAAAACAGATAAAAAAAAATGTACGATGTAAGAAAAAAAAAAGACAAAAAACAAACAAACAAAAAAGAAACAAACATACCCGTAAGGACTAGTTCACGATTGAGTTTTGATCAAACTGGCTGGAGGCTCAGGTACTGTAATTTACAAATAATTGTTTCCAATCAAGTGTATTTATATGTTCGATACACCTATGGGCGGGCACATAGAGATGCCTGGCCATTAAGATGGCTGTGAAATGGACGAAGGGTTCACTCAAGACAATTATATGCTGGTATCATACCTGACGTGATCTTTGAGTTTCTACAAGAGATTAAAACATTTTCCATCAAGATCTCTTTTTACGGAAGAAGATTTTTTTAACGCAGTTTCTGGTGTGTTTTAGGTGTATTTTTTAAACAAATGCATGAATTTTTTTCTTTTTTTTTGTTTTTTTTTTGGTGTGTGTGATGAATTGCGGGTTGCATTTTTATTTTAATTTATATGGCGACGTTTCTAAGATGCCTTTGTGTTCGGCTGGGCTATAAGCAACATTTTACCTTACCATTACTTTCAGACATTATGAAGCGGGCATTTAGACATGACTGTGAAAAGGACAACGCACTTTCAATAATCCGCCAACTATCCGCCTTCAAGCTTTAAGCCGATCTAACCAGATCGGCTGGTTCATGATCGTGCACTGATCACGGTGTCAGTTTTAGTCATTGTCTGCGGGAAAGTTTGTACGTGGGTGTACCAGCCCCGTATTTCATGACTGCAGAGCCCACCGGCGAAAAAACACACCCTCCAGCTGTCGAGCACACCCCACAGACCCCAACCACCCCCTGCCCACGGACAGATGAAGACAGTGCCACTCCAGACACAGCCAAGCTTTCGCCATACGGTCTTATGTGCCCTCAAGAGAGAATCCAAAGTTGTAGTCTTTCCCACTGTCAACAGGACTTTCCCTGTGGTCAGTGGGTCTTACTGGACCTTTCTCCAGGGTCAGCCTAGTTAAGGCAAAGAAAGAAAAAGAAACACCCAAAGTGCTGGGGAGTACCCAGAGAAGCACTGTCTGATCTTCACCTGCCTTTAGAGCAGTCCTGTACCACCCTTGGAGGCCTGCAAAGTTCCTGGGCTACCAGTAACATTTCTTTGGCGGGACAACTCCCAGAAAAGCGGCCCCCCAGAAAAAAAAGATAAAAACTAAAGAAAGAACAAAAAAAAAGAAGAGCGAATGAACAAAATAGAAGGTAACTGCATCATATTGTGAAATAGAAGTTATGGTGAGAAATCACGACGCGCCAAAACACGTTCGGAGTACAAGCGCGTGGGACCATGCAATGACAGCCCAAGCGAACCCTCTGTTTTACAGTTAGGCTTAGAGTGACCAAAACACTTGTGACGGTATGACTCTCATTAAAGAGAAAAAGAATGATTTTGATGAAGAAAACCGGATGAAAAGCTGACCACTTTCCTGTGACCACCGACTACTTGTGACAAGTCACTGGACAAAGAGGCCGTCCAACCGGTTTGTTACACTGGCTAGGACAGCAAAAATTAGCAAGGCACTTTTTCAAACTCTCATGTGCAGGACAGGCGTAGAACCGATTCGGACAGTCACTTTTTGTGCAAAACGTGTGCGGTCGGCTTTACGGACAGGTCCGACAAAGGGCTTGAAACCGAGTTGCTCAACCCTTTAGTGACGACTGCGGGCCGCATTGTTGTGGCGGCGAATCAAGTTTGAATGGCTGTTTTGCAGTTCCGTCGTCGGTCACGTGAGAGTAGGTGGTCAGTGGGTCTTTGAGTCTCCGTGACGCAGGTACTTTCTCTTCTGGGCAAGTCTGCCAGGAGACTGTACAGAGCGGTGGACACTCGGTTACATTTTTTAAAGTCGTTGATGCCATCTTCCATCGGTTAGTGGACCCTCACATTCCAAAGTGGATGCCATGATGTTAATCGTATCGGTCACGTGCAAGAAAGGGGGGAACGTTGATAAACGGAGACAGCAGTGTAGTAATCCCTGACAAACCTGGTGTCACTGTGGCCACAGTCAATCAGCTGTGCAAGTGGCCGGCCAGTCACAAGACTTCTTTGTCCAGCGCAGGTGACCACACAGCCTGTCGCTTCAACACGTCAGTCAAACGTCGTGTACCTGCCAACAAAGTGATCGAGTTTTAGTGGCTGAAATAAGCAGTGTAGACGTCAACTGGGAAGTCGCATTGGTGTTAAAGCCGAACGCCTCTTGTGAGCCAGTCAAGGGGGAAAAGAAAAAACAGAGAGGGAGAGAGAGACTCATTCCTGGTATTTACCACTTTCCGGTGAGAGTATTTCTTTGTTTTTCTTTTCTCTCTGGCCCCCGCATCGAATAAATTTTTAGCAGCAGCAGCAACAATAACAATATCAATGGTGATGATAACAACAATAATGTTGACGACGATGTTGATGATGATGATGATGATGATGATTTTGCAGAAAGGAATGTTTCCAGTTCAGCCAATACTAACGAATATTACTGACTTGTGTAACTGCAGCAATGGTTTCATTTCGCTGTCACTCCTGGTGTTCCTACAATTTGTGGAAAACTAAAGACGGTGATTCAAAACACACACAGCGACAGTCAGCCCCAGTGACCGTTTTCTTGTTATCCTCCCTACCACCAAAGATAGTTCGTCCTATGACCACACCACAACCCCTCCCCCCCCCCCCCCCCCCACCCTTCATGTGTCCGTGGAATGAGTTGTTCCAGAAAGTGGAAGGCGTGATTGTCGCAAGACTCTCTTTCGTTGACAGATACATGAAAGATAAACAGAAAATCTTAGCATGAAAATTTATTTAGTAGTTCGTGGTTATCACTCTTTGGCTTTTTTTTTTTTTACTAAACTTGGAGAGAATTTGTATTCATTGAAAAAACTGTGTGTTTAACATGAAGAATTTAACATGCTAATCCTTACGATAGATGAATAAAACGGGCCAGGTCTGTGCCTTTACACGAACTTAAAAACTATAGATTTTGAATAAGGCGTGTCATGCTGAAACACAATTTCCGACAAGTTTCAAAACAAAAAGAGGTTACAAAATCATCTTGTAAAAATTTCAGTTTTTAATCATTATTATTACTTTTAGCATTATTATAATTATTATTGTTCTTCTTTTTGGTTGTTTTGTTTGTTTGTTTTTATCATCATTTCGTGGGACCTCCAACATCCCTATTTTCCCATACTTTTTTTCGGGGGTTTGTTTTTTGTTTCTTGGCTAGGACCCCATCCGCCCTACATTCCCACTTTTTGTGTTTTCTTATCTTCCGTTTCTTGGTTTCATTCTTGCCTTTTTTTCATTTGTGTAAATTTCATTAATAGAGAAGGTGCAAGACTGCAACACACACATAACTTTCCCTCATAGAATATTTGTTAAGGACAGGTCATGGTTCAAACGTTTGATCTCTTGATGTGTGGCCAGAATGTATTCTCTGTGAAAAACCGAGTACGCATGTGTGTCCTATGCATGCACTGAATGTCTGTGTACGTGTGATACCAGTGCTGCACATCTGTTTACATGCGCGCGTGTGTGTGTGCGCGCGTGTACCCGTGCGTGTTTGTGTTTGCGCGCACACGCGCGTTCGACTTGCGTGAAAGCGTGCGTGCGGGTGGTTTGAGCGCGCGAGCAAGCGCATGTGTAGGCCTCTGTGTGTGTGTGTGTGTGTGTGGTGGTGTGTGTGTGTGTGTGTGTGTGTGTTATGTTGTAGTATAATGCAGAAACAATTCATCGAAATCGAAAAATACACGCGCGCGCGCGCGCGCGCGCGCGCGCGCGCGCCGCGCGCGCGTTGTGTGTGTGTGTGTGTGTGTGTGTGTGTGTGCGTTACAAATCCGCCTTCAAGAACTCAACAAGTCCGAATGCGGTGTGTGTGTGTGTGTGTGCGTGTGCGTGTGAGTGTGTGCGTGCGTGCGTGCGTTACAAATCCCGCCTTCAAGAACTCAACAAGTCCGAATGCGGTGTGTGTTGTGTATGTTGTGTGTGTGTGTGTGTGTGTGTGTGTGTGTGTGTTGGACTGTGTTTTACGGTGCTCAAGCGATGAGGTGGCTTTGTTCATGAGCACTACACACGAAACCTCGGTATACTGGTGGATCTGAAAGATGGAACCCTGGCCAGCGCTTATATACAAGGTGATAAACAGAGAAGGAAAAATGAACAAAACCCTGCCCCACACAAGGTTCCAATCACGTACCAGGGATTCTCTCACTTCGCCTAGCTACCTGTGTGATTCCCTTGACCACCTCCACTACATCCCCCAGCGGGATTCTTTAACAAGCAATCGCCCGCACCATGCACACCTCCTGTACCTGGACATAATCAACTTTACCCTATACACACAGGTACACATGTAATTGTGCTGTTGTGTATCACAAAGAACACCGGAAAACGTAACGTCTATTACGAAATGTCATAAACATTGTAAAAAAAACAGCTGGAAAGTGGGGGTGTGGGAGGGGCGCAGTGAAATGCAGGGCATTCAATGACAGAATTTGGGATGTTGTAACCATTGTCTCTGGTTAAACCCCTGATAAACTCTAATCCACCCGAGTCCGGGTTGTCATCATAATCCAAACGACCCACACTGTGAATGGCCATCAAGAGCGCGTTTTCTGCCTCTGAGCAGGGTCCCAAGGGGTCACGTTGATCCCCTGATCCATTGGTCCTGAAGACAGCGTGTAGGTCTTGGGATTAGATAGTGGCCCTGCCTGCGCCATGATACAATCTCAAAGCTGAACACTGTGTGTGTGTCTTATGTTACGACCGTGACTGTCCACTACGTCCCACAGCCTGCAACGAGCTGACTCCAATACACGCCGATCAGTGCTAAAGAGCCTTTTGTATACTAATCTAAAATCCAAAAATGGGGACCCCATGTCCTGAGGAGGCTGACAGGATGTTAATCTCATCAGTCATCAGACGGACGAGGGGTGGACAGTGGTAACAAGACGGACGAGGGGTGGACAGGTGGTAACAAGACGGACGAGGGGTGGACAGTGGTAAACAAGACGGACGAGGGGCGGACAGTGGTAACAGCCAACACTCAAACAGTAAAACTCTAAACCCCTGATGAACCATTATCTCTGGTTATCATTAAAACTAGGTCGGAGGTCTTGGTATTTTCCCCCATACGGTATGAATCCCGTTAATCAGGTCCTTGCCTGGCTCGTCAGATCGCGTGTCACAATCGTGTCGCGAGGGAACCACGTGATGGTGGTGTCATGAGACTTTTCATCTTTGCGATTTTGGGCACCACTCACTGAAGACTTCCGTCAGCGATTCACGTGACATTGATGGTCATGTTAGTCACTGACAGACCGGACAGTTGTAGTGAAAGAGAGACAGAAGCATCATTCCTGGATCCGGCAGTTTCGCCTGCTTCACTCGTGAGCATTTTTTTTGAAAAAATTTAATGTCTTTCTGTGGTTGTTTTCTCTTCTGCCTTCAGTGGGGTCTGATTTATTCTTCCGTATGTTGTTAAAAAGTATTTCCTCTCTCTACTTCGTCAGTTTTGTTTGGTTCTCTCTTCAGCTATACTTGCTATACCCGCCAAGGAAATCAGGTTTTCACCAACGTTATTTGGTTTTGATTCTCTGTCGGCAAAATGACACTGAAAACAAGTGAACCAGTACTAACAAATTTCGGTAGGAAGGGTGTTCCCCGAAGATGGGAGTATGGCTGCTTTAATGGCGGGATGGAAAAAACGGTCAAAACACACAAAAACTCCACTCCCTTTGTTGGGTAGATGGGATTAAATCCTTGCCTGTCCTATACAGGGAGTGTCTGCAGGAGCATCAGCCTGCATACGCTTCAGAAGAAAAACAGGTAGGAAGGTGGAGTTTGACCCAGGAATGTACCCTTTCAATTTTGAGGTGATCCGGATATACGGGGCAGATGGACGACGACCCCGTCAGCAGTTTGACTAAATAGTGACCCAAATAAAAAATGAAACATGGTGGAGAGTTTAGGATGAGACCAAAGAACAAATTCGTTTTAGTTGAATGTGGATGTGCAGCGAGTGGATTCGGATCAAAAGATAGCTGCTCTTAGCTGCATGAAATTATAGTTGTCAATTGATGCTTTAGTGTATCATCGCAATAATGATAAATAATCATGACAACAAATTACTATTAATATTGCAGTTGTTGTTCTTCTTAATACAATTGTCATTTATTATCATTATATCAACAACACAAACCACAACAATAGTAGTAATCATAATCATCATAACAATTATATATTATTGTTCTGGTTATCATTATTACTATTATCATATTGTTATTATCATTCACTGTTATTATTATTATTATTATCATCATTACTAACATCGTCATTGGTCATGGTGTGGTTATCGTTGTGTGTGATGATGATGACGAGGATTGATGTTGTGTGTTGTTCTTGTCGCTGTTGACTGTTATTGTTGTTACTAGAGGGTAGTT
>JADBJO010011619.1:57500-63549 GCA_016801955.1 Conus betulinus | reverse complement strand
CACCATTTTCCTTTTTTTCAGTTAATGCGCGCAATAAATTAATACTTTCTTTTTTTTTTTTTATTTCTCTGCACTCAATTATCCTGATCCTTTTCATGGAGGGGGAAGAGTTTGGGGGGGGGGGGGGGGGGGGGGGGGGGGGTGTCAGTGTTTTCTGCAATCCAATTCAGTCTTGTTCTTTTGAGTCTCTTTGCACTGTAAATCACGATTTCCCTTTTATGTTTCTCTGCACTTTTATTTCCCTATTCAATTTCCCTGCACTTTATTTCATGGTTGGGTACTTTAATTTCTGTGCATTCTAAATCAATACTGTCCTTTTTTTATTTCCTCTGCACTCAAAATTTCCATTGTCTGATTCAGTTTTTCTGAACTCTAAATCCTTACTTCCCGTTTTAATTCACCTGCCCTCTAAGTCATTATTAACCTTTTCGCTTTATCACACTCTGTTTCATTATTGCCCTTTTCACAAGCTGTGCTCAAGTTGTGTTTTCCTCGTCAGAATGACAGATTGTTAAAGCTATAACGCGCACAAATCAATTTAAAAAGAATAACTTTAGTCATTGACTCTCAAGTTCCCGGAAGAGGATGTTAAATCTGCGGCTATTTTGTGAGGCTAGAAAGGACTTGTTAGTTTGGACAATGTTTCATCTACGTCACACAGCGTAGTTCCCTTTCCGCGTTGAAACTGACAGTTATCTGCTGGAAGAAAGAAACTCTATGGAGAGTTTGACAGCAGAAGGTCTTCAGAGGGAAAAAAAAAAAAAAAAAAAAAAAAACTCAGACAAGTGCTTCAGCCGGAATCTAAGGGGGCCGGGCCGCATCCAGGTCATGACTCCCAGACGCCCTTCCACTGCCCACTGTTTTTTCCTAGCGCCGCCAGATTGGCTTTTAACAACACAAACAAGTGCATGCGTGTTTTGCACGTTGAATATCACCCACATCGTAGTGGTTAGTAGAACTAAAAAGCAAAAACGCTAGCAAAGATTCTCTCTCTCTCTCTCTCTCTCTCTCTCTCTCTCTCTCTCTCTCTCTCTCTCTCTCTCTCTCTCCTCTCTCTCTAGTGTGTGTGTGTGTGTGTGTGTGTGTGTGTGTGTGTGTGTGTGTGTGTGTGTGTGTGTGTGAGCAGCTGTCAGCAGTGTGACAATTATGTTAATTAGCTCTGTGTGTTTTGTTAATTGCACTGATCGGGGAAGTGTTTTGACTGCGGGTGCAGCAGGTACCTGTATGAAGCATCATACCTTCGTCGCAACTTGAGTTTAGAGCAAGATGTGTGTGCTTTGTGTCAGTTTTTTCCCCTTTGTGTCATTTATGCCAAACAGAGAGGACAATAGCCTGGCAATGTGTCTGAAGACATTGAAGTTCAAAACCGCGGCAGTCGGTGTAACGGCAGACGGTGAAACGGCAATTTTTTTTCTGGGGTGGCTCATCACTCCAATGTGGTGATGTGGAACAAATTCCTGGGAAACACAATTAAGGACAGCTATCGCCAGCCCTGCCACAATGCTGACAGTCATACAGCCAGCACTGAAAAAAAAAAAAAAAAAAAAAAAAAAAAAAAAAAAAAAAAAAAAAAAAAAAACACCCTGCAGGTTCCTCGTCCACCATATCGTCCTCCTCCCCAACCTACTGAGTGACCCACCTTCATGGATGTGGTCAGGATCTGATCAGTGAAGTGGACAATATCAAAGATGACATTAAAGACATTTGGGATGTTTTCTCAGGCTTACAGGGAGAGATTGAGATCCTGAATGGAGAAGTAGCTGACCTTTGTCGAGAAAAGGAAGTTCTGAACAAGAGGATGTGGGACACCAGGCGCAGAGCTGATGACCTTGAAGGACGCTGCAAGTGAAACAACTTGGTTGTCTGTGGTCTTCCTCAGATGCAGGCTGAATGTGGAGGCATCGTCGGCAACCTGTTGGTGGATAAACTGGAGCTAACTGATGATGTTCAGTTCGACAGGGCGCATCGTTTGAACGGCAAATCTCGCTCGCCCGTCATCGCCCGCTGCACCTTCTCCAGGGACAAAGAGAGAATCCCTGAATCCAAATGTTATTAGAGAAGTCATCAGTTCAGTTCAGTGGTTAATTTGATGTCTTTTCATCTTTAGATGATATTAGAGACACTAAAAACAAACAAACAAACAAACACCTCCACACTCAACTTATCATCCATGTAAGTATTTTCAAACTCACGTCTGATTTATGGATATTTACATAAGTGAAAAATTAATACCCTACTGGTACACAAAATTGTCGACCTTTATAAGGATTTTGCAGCCTGTGATTGCGAAGTAACCATGGCAATTTCAGCAACATATGGATCTTACACAAGACAGTATTGACATTAGCAAAGTTATTCATCTCAATACCTTGCTCCTGATAGAGCGGGGTCAACACCGAGCTTTCAAACAAAAGATGGCGCACAGAAATGCTTTCTCTGCACACACAAGTAACGCCATGCGAATATTTAGTGTTTTATGTATTCGGGTTTAACTTATAAATTAATATAACAATGTACCTTTGACACGACGGTAAAGCAGCCTTTTTTTTTTTTTTGCTAAAACCTTCTTATGTACATACGTGTTCCTAATTTGTCTTAATTCACAAGAGCACAAATGTAAGACATTGCTTAATATTTTTTTCAACTTTTTATTCGCTCCTTCTTTTGCAAGACGGTCTGCTATTCATTTCACTTTATACCACAGTGAAATGGGACCCAATAAAAATCAATTATTATGTCTAGAGTTACAAAACAATATAGTAAAACATTTTACTTCAAAAAGTAAATTCTTTCTAATTTAATTTTTCTAATTAATTAATTAAACGCTCTAGTGATTGTAAAGCAGATTTGTAATCAACACACAGTAAAATCTTATAGAAATGAATTGGTGTAACATGTATGTAGATCAAAGCCTTCAGTATTGCATATAAATCTGAGGTATAGATTGAAAACCCCTTCCAACGTAACATGATTTCTTGACATTAAAAAGTGGTATGATAACCCAGAACCACTGTGAGAGGATTCCATTACCGACCCATCTGTAAACACTTTCGAATGATTTGGATAGCTATTTTCAATATGTTCACGAACTTCAGTTAAAACACATTTACATTATCACTTTTCTTTAACAAAGTGTACTTTTAATCAAAAGAAGCATTTGGGTGCTACCAAGGGGGCATTGGAGGTACTGCAGGAAATCCTGGTATAACAGTAAAATCAATATTACAATGTGACATAAGATCAGATGTGTAGTTTCTAACTGGTTGAAAACATGAAACGTTTTTAGACCTCTTGGCAAACTCTTTACTGGAATCTATTAGTGTTTCTTCAGTAACTGAATTTTCTACAGAACCCACTTCTCACAATATATTTGGATACATTCAATATTCGCTTCTCATTTAGTGATAATACATTTGTTTGTTATTACATCTATACGTGTTTGAAAAACAACAACACAACAACAAACACACACACACACACACACACACACACACACACACACACACACACACACACACAAAAAAAAAAAAGGGACTCCGAGAGCTAATTTCATGGCCTTACTATTCAAGTTTTGCAATCTCTTTAAAAGAGAACTACGTGCAGAAAAATACATTTTCCTGCCTATGTGTCAATTTTGATCGGACTAAAGAGATGTATGTATGTAAAGAGGTATGACAGTCCTGACCCCATGGTTGACATCATTTTAAGAACAAATATCGACAACGTTTCGGTCATAGACCGTCTTCAGGACGAAACGTTGTCGATATTTTGTTCTGTTTTCATTTTTTTTTTTTTAATCTTCTCAGAATCCTCAAAGACATTCATTATTCATTTTACTTGAAGATTTCAGGTTAAAAATCTGTTTAATTATTTGAAGAAAGTTTAATCTTTTTCTTCTTTTATCATTCAACTTTTCGATATGTGTGTTCTAGTTCAGCTTAGGGGTTAAACATACACCCTGGAATCAATATTTTTGTTTATATTCTAGAATCTGACCATCTCCCAGAAATACGAACAATTCTTAATTTGAAAAGTATTTATGCACAAACGTTTTTTCTGGCGATTCACAATCAGGAGTATCTTTAGCCTGGCGATAAATAGATGACTAGTATCATCTGATGTTTGCATGGTTACAATGTCCTGATGGGACACATAAAAAAAAATGTCAAAGACTGATGGCAAAGCATCAATCTCTTGGGGGATCTGTTTACCCTTCCAATCACCTGAATTTGTTTCTGACACGAGTGGAAGGGTTTTCAAAGGGGTCGTAGTAGAACCCCTAAGTTTCTTTTGTTGCCTGGTCATGACTAATGCAATCTGATTGGTCAAAACCTAGTCAGGTAGGCGGGAATATAACAAAAAGCTGAAAGTCTATCCAAGAAATATTTCAGGATTTGTACTTCGAACTGCTGCAGTGCCAGTAAAAGGATCTCAACAATTGAAAAACTAACATGTGACTTTGATGTTCTGTGTCTATGAGAAACTAGAAGTGCTGTCCACAGACCTCTACAATGGATGCCCTCATCATATTTCAAGCATGATGGACGAGGACTAGCTATGATAATAAGAACAACATGAAAAACAAACTGTCCAGGATAGACTTGGAAAAATGGTGTAGCAGCATGCGCGAACTAGTGGGTGTGATGCTAGAAAGGCCAGATGGTAATCAGAAAAGCCTTGTACTCGTCAATGCATACACACATCCAGGTACCCACACATCAAAAACGGAGTGGACCTTTCTAGGGGAAACAGAACATGAATTTGGAGACTCCGTTATACCACATGGAGATCTTAATGCACGCTCAAAATTATGGGATCAACATGGTACCAATCCGAAAGGAATTGCACAGGAAGTGATGTTGGATGAAGTACTTCCTAGTGAACTGACATCATCATCCCCAATACATACAGGGAGGCAGGGTGACACTAACAGTGTCATTGACTTTGCACTCATTGGATCAAAATTCATAGCAGGCATGAGTGCGGAAACACTTTTTCATCATAGAAGTCACCATTTTCCTGTTGTGTTCAATTTACAGAAACTATCAGAAGTTACACAAATGTCACAAAAGGACCCCTTTTCAATACAACAACAATGAAAGGATATCATAGGAACGTTAAGGAGTAGAAGATTCAAAAGAAAAACAATGCTACAACCAAACAAATCGTTCAACCCCTTTTGTGGAATACAGACATGGAAATAGACTGGAAAGAGAAATGCAAGGCTGTACGAATTTGGCAGAGAGAAAGAATAAAGCCTTGCCCTGATCTAGCTATTAAAGCAGACATGAATCAGAAAACTGAACAATTTGAAAGAGT
Source organism: Conus betulinus (assembly GCA_016801955.1). Classification (NCBI taxonomy): domain Eukaryota; kingdom Metazoa; phylum Mollusca; class Gastropoda; order Neogastropoda; family Conidae; genus Conus; species Conus betulinus. The sequence continues at coordinate 58,230 of JADBJO010011619.1, read as the reverse complement.
AGCTGAAGAAGCAAAAGAAACCAAGTGGCAACAATTTTCTCTGTCACGTAATCATGACACAACACTGACTCAGTTCTGGCACTTTTATAGTCGCATGGAAGGAAAACACAAACACAAACGCAATCCAATATATCTTAGACGTTGATGGGATCACAAAGCTCAAGACAAATTTGGGGAAAGTGTCGGCTCTACTTAAACGTTTCATAGAACAGACTGATCAAAGAGATTTGGAGGAAAAAGAAGAAATATTTGACCAAGTTAAACCAACACCTAGCTCAGACTGGCAATGATGATGAAATCACAGCACCTGAAGTTGATGACGCAATAGCTAGATGCACTAAGGATAGTGCCCCCCAGGTCCAGACAAAGTACGGTATGCAGAGATATCAAACAGCTATCAGAAGAGGGGAGAGCCCAACTCTTCAGTCTCCACCAGGGGAGTTTTGATAAAGGCTATGACTCAGAAGATTGGACACACAGCTACCTGAAAGTTTTACCCAAAACTAGAAAAAATACCATTATCAGCTAAATGGCCGTCACATACTCAGTATGCAAAATATAACAGGGAAGCTCACAGAACGAATCATAGCAAGAAAACGCGCAAGACATCTTGAAAGTTGAAAGATCCTCCCATCAAATCAAGGAGGCTACAGAACAGGTAAAAGTGCATGGGAAAATGCGGCCGCTTTTGCCTATGAAGCATAAAAAGGATTAAAAAAAAAAAGAAAGA
>JADBJO010011619.1:42500-55000 GCA_016801955.1 Conus betulinus | reverse complement strand
ACAATACCCAGTTTATAAGGTCACACTCTTCCTTTGCGGTTTGAACATCATAACAACCAAGAAGAACTATATCCCTAGATAACGTGACAGATTTGTGTATAAAAATCGCTGACTCTCAAATCCACATACTTCCAAAATGTATTTACGAGGGGGCAATCATAGAAGAACTGTTCCAACACATCAAGGGTATCCAGACAATAATAACGGTTTGGTGAGTTACACTTTCCCATTTTTTGCAACAGAATATTAGTTGGGTAAAGATTATGTAACATTTTCCATTGCAACTCTCATAGTCGCACCTCTTTTGTGACTTTCCTGGGAATTAGCCACATGTGTTTGTTAATGGTAGTATTATTTTTTTCTTGCCAAAAAAGCCGATACCATGCGTTGTGACTGTGTGACTGGCGAATTGTTATTTTTAGACTCTAAGTATCTTCTTATATAATTAGGTTTCCTTTGGAAGTGTCCCGCTTCTGATTCGTTAAATAGACCTCTATTTGCTTTACCTGTCTCTATCCAATCGACCCATTTCCTTGAAAAAGCATTAACTAGCATTTATACTAAAAGACTGTAACAGCTGGATTTTGGTTAATCCTTTCTTGTACTTCTTCTACAGCAAGAAGTCTGTTTTCACTCAAGCTAACGATGTCACTTAGTGTTCTAAAGCTTACCTTTTGCCACTGTGGGGAAAATAGCGTTTTGTTTTTAAACTGAATAAGATGATTATTAAAAGACCTTGATCCAACACGTTTTCCTGTGAAACTTCATTGAGCGGAATACTTGATTGTTAACTTAGGTATGTCAAGAAAGATTCCAGCCAAAACTTGTTCGTTATATATTCCTTTCTAAAAAATTCCTTTCTAGAGCAGTTAATTTTTAAGAGATTTTGGAAGCTGATACTCTGTTGAAGTGCCATTTAGGCAAACATGTCCAGTTTTGTTCTTCTTTGAACAATCTTCCGATCCATTGTAAGTTAAATATCTGTTGAAGTTCTAGCATATTGACCATTTTAACTCCACCCTCTATGTAGTCTGACTCCATAGTTTTCTGTTTAACCTTTTCGAATGCTCTTTTGTTAGACGTTTTCCGATGCCAGAGAAATTTATATAACACGGTGTTAATCAAATCTTAAATAAATGTCAGCGAACCGCCCAGAGAAACGTGGACAAACGAGTCACAAGACAAAACACAACGCGTTTCGACCTCTTAGGCCTTCCTCAGGTGAAACAAAAACGAAAACAATAACGGAAATGTACTTCGCTTTGATCACTTCAGATTGCTTCTGAGTTCAGCGCAAGGAAGAAGGCGTTGAACTACACGGTGTTAATCTTTGTTAACACATGAACTGGAAGACCTATTGACTGCATGATGTACACAAACTGACTTGTGAGAAATGTTTTCATGATCACAATTTTCCCCTGAATGCTGAGATCCCTTTTGGTCCACTCTCTTATCGATTTATGTAGACTGTACATTCATGCGTGCCAGTTTTCCTCGTTGTCATGAGCCAGGTTATTTCGGCTAAAAACAATGCCTAAAATTTAATCGTACCTACAAGCTCAAACGGGTAGTCCTGCAAGGGTTAAGCAGCATCACCAATTCGTAATACTTTAGATTTTTTTTTTTTTTTTTTTTTTTTTTTTTTTTTTTTGTTCAACAGTAACCCACTTAATCTTCCAAAGTGTATAATTATGTCCGTTACAATTTTCAAATCCATTTGACCTTAAAAAAAAAAAAAGGTAGTGTCACCTGTCATTTGTTTTATATGAATGCTTTTTGGGTTAACGTTTTGCGTACTTGGCAATTTATTCCAGTGACTGAGCTATTTCTAACTTTACAGGCCAATATTTCTGCCTCTAAAATAAAGGCCAGGGGTGAAAATGGGCACCCCTGTTGAATGCCACAGTTGACTTTAAAATACTCAGACAACCACCCTCCATGATTGATGCAACTTACGTTATTATTCATTAAAACAGACACCCAACGTATGAAATCTGGCCCAAAACGAAAACCATTGAACGTGTGAAACAAATATGTCTTAGATATTGAGTCAAACTCTTTGGCATAGTCTAGCGCAAGTATGTATCCAGCTCTGCCTGTTACATTTAAATAATTTATAAAGTCGTCTATAGTTATCAACACTGTGGCAATATTTCTGCCTTTCATGTATCCTACGTGGTCTTCACTAATCAGCTTGTATAGAACTGTTCCCATTCTAAGAGCTAAAACTTTGGCCAGTAACTTGTAATCTGAGTTTGTAAGAGTTATTGGGCGCCAATTCCTCAGGTGCTCCCTGTCTAAACCCTTACCTTTATGTATTAGTGGAATGACTCCAAGGTTTTGAGTGTATGATAAACTCCCGTTGGTGAACGATTCGTTGAAGGATTTAATAATAGCACGTTTTATTCGGATCGAAAAGAACTTTAGAAATTCAATACTGATCCCATTGCTTCCACTCAGCCATTCTTCATCTCTCTCAGAGCCACTGTGGCTTCAGCTACTGTGATGAGCCCTTCGCATAACTCAGATTCATCAGTGTTTAGCTTCAGGAGGTTTTCGTTTTCAATAAAGACTTCACATGACTCAGCGACTTCATTATCTTGCGTAGTTTGATTATAGACATTTTTTGTAGAATAACGCCTCTTCTCTCAGAATGTTTTTCTGATGATGCGCTACCTCCCCAGTGTCTTTTTACACAATCGTGTCATGATCTTTTGTTCTGCTTCTAGATTTTTCTAAGCTACAAAAAGTATTTGCTATTCTGTTCCCTCTCCTCTATCCATTTCAACCTTCATCTCACTTGGGCTCCTTTTGTCTTCTGCAAGTCAAATAGTTCATATTCATATTTTGTTTTTAGCAAATCAATGTGTAGTTCTCTGTTTTGAACGTTACGTAGGATGTTTGATTCGAGATCTTGTATTCTCTTTTGCAAATCGATTGTTTGTTTCGTGTATTACAAGCAAGACGTTTTCAGAACTCGATACAATAATTCCTGATTTCATTTTTATCCATCCCATTTTTCCATGTAAGACATATCATCTCCTTCATTCTCCATTTCTATAAGCAATAGAAGTCTGTATTCTGTAAATAGTTTTCTTACTTCTGATAAGGTGTCCTTCGTTGAAGCACAACCGCTAGTGTACAGAGTTCACTGACAAACCAAGGAGGAGCATAAATCTTCTGTCACTAAGCAATAGTGTAGCCATCTTGCTATAAAAGGATTAAATCTATTCCAGGTATATTCTTTTCTTTCAGGGTGAAAAAATCTCCAGGAGTCGATTAAGCATGACTGTGTTAATATACACTTAAATTCATTTAGACCACTATTCTTCCTCCTCCCCACTCATCCACTTCATCCCACTGACCTCGAAAAAAAAGTATTTTTTCCCCTTTGGTCGTTAGGTGCATAAACATTTGCAATTGTAATATCATAGTTTAGTGTACTCGATATTCCGGGCGATCATGCGTTCTTGAGACTTGACTAGTGTAACCTTTCCTGAGAAACTTTTTGAAATCAGAATTACTTCTCCTTTGCTGTGATTGGACCCTGGCTGTGTGTATATGCTTCCACCCCACTGCTTTTCCCATGTGTTTATATCACATGCTGTGATATGCGCTTCTTGTATGCAAATAATATGTAACTTTTGTCTTTTTAAATTTCTGAATATAGAAGCCCTCTTCCATTTATTTTTTAAACCCCGACAGTTCGAAGAACAAACTCGCAATTCATCCATAGCCATAAGGAAAAAACATGGTAGGTTTATCTCTGGAACACCCGTATAATGAAGGATATCCTTTGGAACCCCTTAAGTAACAGAGGATCCAATAATTTAAAAATACCTTGGGGCCAGAGCCATAGCCAGACCATCAACAAGAAGACGGCGTGGAGGAGAAACGCCGACTAGCCCCATACAGATGCTGGTCCATTTTCCTCGTCCAGCTCATTGTCTGAAGACTCCTCGCGGGCCTCTCGCCTGGCGTATTTCTCGCTCCCTGAACAGCTTCTGAAGAACTGGAGAACCATTGGATAGCACCCTTTTTGGAGTCTCGGAGCGATGCCTGGAGTGATCCCTGTGCGATAGACTGGGATCAAGAATGGTCTGTCGAGTTTGGGGCCGACCTCTCTATTCTGCTTTCTGTCGCCTTCCTTTTCTCCTTGCTTCCCACTCTGTTTAGTCTGAAGTGCTTTACAGGGCCCGCACATCTTTTATCATTGATGTTCTTTTTGTTTCCATTGCCCCCCGCCCCTGTCTTCCCCTTGTGACTAGCACATACAGCTGGAGGTAGCTGGAAATCCTGGTTGTTTTCCTGTCCCCTCTCCTTTTCTGTTCGTCTGTGACTCTGGTTTGCATATTCTTTCTTGTTGTCTTTGTGTAAACTGTTTGGTTTGTCTATGGGAAGTTTTGTGTGTGTGCTTATGCCATCAATCACTGCACACTGTTCATTTCCTTGTTTGTGTCCTGGCAGTTTACATGCGCGACATACCACTTTGTTGATACATATGGAAGCATGATGTCCGGTTTGTAGGCACTTGGAACACGTAACTGTCTTTTGCGCTGACTTCTGTTCCTTATGGTGACTTTTGCTGTGAAAGGACCAACCTTCAGTGAGGAATCGAGTGGCGTGGATGGCACAGTTACAAATACGAATCGTCTACCGGTTTCAAATCTTGTCAACTTGTTGTCACTGTCTCTGTATCGCTCTTGTCTAATTGTCGAGCGCAATTCACATCCGATTTTCTTTAGACTAGACTCGCCTCCACTTTGCTGTTTGCCAGTGACAAGGGCACGTCCGCTATCCACTATTGGGTTGCTGTTTTTTTTTCGCCTGTTGGATTCATGTAAAATGAATGGAACCGCCAACAGTGTCCAGAACTTGCAAGACAGAACCGCCAACAGTGATGCCTTCCCAGAAGAACATTTCTGGCTTCTCGAGTGGCAGGGTAGATCTCCATAGTCCCCTGATCCCATAGTCCCCTGATATCCTGAGCACCGACTATACTGCCTTGTCCTGCCGTTCGTTCTGCGGACACACACAGCTCCAAGCCAGAGATCCGGGTTGACATCAAGTCCGGTGTACTGCGTTTTTTTTAAAAAAAATATGGATTGAACAGCCATTGTCACTGCTTGTGCAGAGGAACAAAAACGCCAAGTCAGTGAACACGACTCAAAATTCGAACGGGTTGAGAGCGCACGAACAACGCGTCTGCACAGCACGGCGTTCGCTCACCGATTTCTCTTCTTTTTTTTTTTTTTTCCTATTAACAACACTCGTTAGGCGATCACCCAAACTTTTTGATCTTGTCAGATAAGGCATAGCGCCTTAGATCAGTAGAAACTTCAGCAGGCGAAATTACTTCTGCTGAGCTATCTCCACCATCTTGTGTGTGGTGGTGGTGGTGGTGATGGTGTGTGTGTGTGTGTGTGTGTGTGTTGGTGGAAGGTTATGCCGACTGGTGTGGGAGTGGTGGGTATGTATATTTGTGTTATTGTTGGATGTTGATGCCTTCGGGCTGTAGCGTGCCCAGCCATTGCAATGAGATTTTGCAGTTAGGTTTTGAGCTGGGGTGAGTACCTGGTGGTGTAGTGTGGATATTCTGCTCAGTTTGGAGCGCACGAGATCTTTTAGTTTTTTATCATGTTTGAATGTGATTATAGGTCTAGTATTGAAGGCAGGTTTGTGGTTTGTACGATGTGCCAATTGGATTTGAGAATCCTGCAAATGGGAAGGCTGTGTGGGTGAAAAGAGGAGGCATGCAGTGTGTCTGTCTGTCTCCTTTGAATGCTGGGTTTCCAAAGCAGATGTGTTCTGGATGTGGCTGAGACCTTCGGTGATGATGGAATTAGGGTTTCCATGGTTTGTGAAAACTTCTGACATTTTTGGCTGCTTGTGTATGAAAGTCTTCTTCGCTGGAGCAAAGTCTGCAAAGACGGAGGAATTGTGAGTTTGAAATGCTGTCTTTAGTGTATGGGTGGTGGGAGGATGTCTAGGTATGCATGTGCATCAGTGGGTTTATAGAAAATGGAAGTTTTGTGAAGGCCATCTTCAAGGGAGATGGGTGATATCCAGGAAGTTGACTGACTGTGAAATGGTGTAGGTTAGTTGGATGGAGGGATGGAAGGTCTGGGCAAAGTTGAGGAGATCTTCTTTGGGCATGGATGTGGCTCCCAAACCATCATCGATGTGCCTTTTGTATAATTCCGGTGTGGACCCTGTGTATGTGGTTAGCAGGCAGTGTTCCAAATGCCCCGTGTAGAGGCAGGCATAGGATGGCTCCCATTTTGGTGCCCATAGCAATACCACCAATTTGTGAGAATGTGTGATTATTGAACTGAAGGGAGTCGATGGTGTGGACTAATTCTGCAAGCCTGACCAGTGTAGTGGTGGGAGGGTGTTGATGGTTGGGGGATCATTGGGAGGCCTCCTCTTCCACCCACACAGACTTCCCATTTGCAGGATTCTCAAATCCAATTGGCACATGCACAAAACCACAAACCTGCCTTCCATACTAGATGCATGATCACATTCAAACGTGATAAAAACCTAAAGATCTTCTCGTGCAGTCCAAATTGGGCAGAATAGCCACACTACACCACCAGGTACAGACCCCTGCTCAGAACTTAACTGCAAAATCTGCCCCCGCACCATACCAGACACTATCCTATAGGGCCCCAAGGACTCCTTCACTATTAAACGCACATTCTCCTGCTAGAGCCGCAACATTGTATACGCTATTCACTGCCTGCTGTGTGGCAAGATTCATATAGGTGAAACATCCCACACACTGGAGACACGCATCTCTGAACACCTGGCTGACACCACCACCACCGGCCCAAACCGGTTGCCATACACTTCAACCACCCCCAACACAACATTAACCATGAGAAATTCTTGGCACTTTGGCAATCACAGAGTGACAGGTTTGACCGTACTTCAAGAGAAACCCATCACATTTCCAGACTGGGCACGCTACAGCCCCAAGGCATCAACGTCCAACAAGAACACAAATATGCATACCCACCGCTCCCGCACCAGTCGGCATAATCTTCCACCAACACATACACATACACACACCACCACCACCACACCCCCTACTTCCCACTGCATACATATGTTGCAGCCACCCCCCCATTTATTTCATTTCATTTTTTTTAACTTTGTTTATTTTATTGATTTATCTATTTCTATATATTTTTCATTATTATTTGTTTATTCACATATTCATTCATTTCATTTGATTTGTTTACTTATATTTTTCTTTATTTACTTATCCATTTATGTATTACATATTATATCATATATATTTTTTTATGCTAAATAATAAAACAACCTTTTTTACAAAAAAAAAAAAAATAATTTACTTTATTTTATTTACCATCGTTTCACACACCCTCCTTTTTTTTTTTCCCCAACCCCATAATCCCCTCGTTTCCGTCTGGCGGCCATTTTCAATTTGGAGACAAGCAAGAGAAGTGCAGCTAAGTGGCTTCATGTTCTTCTTGTTACTGTCCTACATATTGTATGTTTTCATTTGAAGAAGACCCAAGAGGTCGAAATGCATTGTGTCTAGTCCTGTACTCTTTGTTTGTCTGTGTCCTTGGCGGTAACTAACCCCTCTCTTTTCAAATGTTGCTTCTTCATTTTCCGCCCTCAGTCATCGTTTTGAAACTTTGGATTGTCAGTTGAAACAAGAGCCATGGTCATAAGGAACGCTCTCCATGGGAAAGGATGTCTGCTGTCAAGAGAAATTTTGAATGGATAATTGGAAATATGATGAGGTGATTGTCCTCATGGAAAGAATACACTTTTTGTAATTAAAGGATTGGCCTCTTGGAAAGGATGTGCACTGTTGGTAATTGAAAGATTGTCCTCTTGGAAAGCAGGTATCATTTTTCCCATTGGAAAATTTAAAGAGAATTGGGGTTTGTAAACCCAGAATGGATTGTTGTTTATATGAAGTGGATTGGTCGTCTGTATAACCTGAAAAGAAGTTTGTAAAATGAGCGAATGATTTGGGGGGTCAGTCTGCTAAAACAGTATGAACCATTTGTATGAATGGGGAAAAGTTATTATTGTTGTGACATCTTGTTAAACAACATATTGTGAGAAACACACACATACACACACACACACACACACACACACACACACACACACACACACACACACACACACACACACAGAGGAAAATTTAAAACTCCCTTGCGCCAAAAGAGGTGAGGCTGAACAGAAGGAAAAAAGAACATTTTTTTTTCTTAAACCCGGGGAGAAATTTAAAATTGCAGTCTAGACTGTTGTACTGAAAGAAAGAAGTCAAATGTATTGTTGCACGTGGGGCGCATGACTGTCTTTGTGTGCATGTGAGTGTGTGCACTAGACCCGTCGTGTGACAACACATGATTAGTTTGCAAACCGCAGGACAGAACAGCAAAACATGCCACAGGATGACATGATATGACGGTGTGCAACGTAGCAGTGTATAACTGCAGAGTGAAATACCTCACAACACACAACACTGCATTGATACTCGAAAGAAGACACATCACATACATCATCACATTAGTTTTGATGTTGTCAGTTTTGATTCCCTTTCTTTTTCTCTCTCCTTCAGATACATCACATACATCATCACATTAGGTTTTGATGTTATCAGTTTTGATTCCCTTTCCTTTCCTCTCTCCTTCTTTCTTTTTTCTTTCTTTCTTTCTTCTTTCTTTCTTTTCTTTCTTTCTTGCTTTGCTTGCTTGCTTGCTTTCTTTCTCTATAAACAAACTGGTCGGGCACTCTGAGAAAACCATCCTGAGACCTGGGTGCATGCTGATGCTAAAACCCGGCCACGGGGCTGACTGATGAATATAGAGAAAGCACCCAACTACCCAACATCACTCACATTAATTGAAACGTTTCATTCCAAAGTACCGAAACGCCCAACATTTTTCATGGCTTGAAATGTTTCATTCCCAAGCACTGAAATGCTCAACATTTTCGTCATTATTATCAAAACGTTCCATTCCCGTCAGTGACTGTTTTGTGGGCCTCGACTGACACCTTTTTGTCCTGTCGTCTGTCCTTGACCTTGTTTCCCAGCCGTTGCAGCACACGCTGTAGCTGGGTGTGCCTGCGTCGCTCCAAGGCCACGTTCAACACGTACAGGAGCGGATTGATCGCCATGTTGAATGGCAAGAGAAAGGCTGTCCCAGCAGAGCGGATGTCCTCAGGCATGACGTTGAGTGTGGGCATCAGCAGCACCAGAACATCCACCAGGAACCAGCCACAGGCGTCAGTCACTGAGATGGGAATGGTGCGGCGAGCAGAGTCCAGCTGGTGTGATCTTTGAGAGTTAACCAGAAACACGATGGGGTTGGCAAGAACGATGATGTAGATGTACACCTGACCTGCCATTGTCACTGCCATCAGCAGTGTGTTCAGTATGACCACAGCATGTAACCCATGGTCATGGGCACCCAGGGTGCTGGTCAAGGGGAGAGAGGGACACACAGGCTGCTTTGATGCTGTGACGTCCAGGGGAAGAGATGGAGTGTGGTGGACAGAGTGACACCCATCCCCCAACACAGGACGCTGGAGGTCACCACCTGCCTTCTGCCCCACACCTGTAGGTCTGGCCTGGCCAGGTGAACACAGTGACCCACTGTCAGACACACCAGGATCAAGGCAGACACCTGGACACAGAACAGGTACAGAAAGCTGCACAGGGAACACCAGGGACTGTACCTCCACCACCTGTCTACCCACAGATACTCCCCCCAGTACACCTGGTCAGCCACACACACTCCCACCAGATACACCCCCATCAGCAACTTGGACATGGACAACTGAGACACAAAGACAGCACACCTGCTCCTCTTCTCCCGATCTCCACGCAGCAGGAAGAAGAGGTTTACTCCATTGCCCAGCAAGGTGACAGCGGCCAGGATGGCAATCACAGCACGTAGAGCGGGTGATCCCAGCAGATTGTGACAGGAGGAGAAAAGAGGTAATGGGGAGTGGCAGTTCTGGAGGTGGAAGTCTGCAGGCAAGTTCTCAGGGCAACACAGTGTGGGCAGGTCTGTATGTACAGAGTGTAACAGGGAGAGGGGGGTGAGCCAGTGATGGGGGAGGTGGTGCAGGTCACATCCTGTCACGTCCAGTGTCTGTAGCTGTGGTGTGGGCAAACTGCCAGTCACCCGCTGCAGGCCACTCTGTGACAGGTTGAGGACGGTCAGTGAGGAGACCACGTTGTCCGTCTGGAGTTTGTGTGGGGTTGGTGACTCTGACAGTCTGTGGCCTACAAACACTTCAGTCAGAGGGTTACTTGTCAGCAGCAACACCTTGAGATGATTCACATCTTTCAACATGTCTGTGGTCAGTGTGGGGATGAGGTTGTAACTGACATCTAAAATGACCAAGTTGGGCAATGTAGGGAGAGAGAGGGTGATGAGATCACAGCGTTGAAGAGCCAAAAACACCAACATGCTATTGTTCCACAGACGTTCTGGCTTCATTCCACTGTCGCTGGCATCCAAATAACGCACGTCAGGAAACCTCTCTGTACTGAACGTCCTGCTGCAGTGAAAAAGACAGACCCTGGCAGGTGCAGTTCGTGGGGCACACGTGATTACAGAACCGCTCATCATCCGGCTGTTTACAATGCAGGAATCCATCACACACGTGGTCAGGATGCAGACAGACATGAGAACCCCGGCACGGTAGAAACCCTGGACATGTCAACCGCTCACAGTGCATCTCATCCTCATGACCCGGACAGTCATACATGTCATTGCAGAGGACGAAGACAGGCAGACAATAACCATCACCAGGACACTGGAAGTGGGTCTGTGGACACACTGTGACGTCATAACTGCCATCATCATTGGTAGAGGATGGAAGGGGTTCGAAGAAAACCTTGCCATACAGAGATGTATTAAACTGAACCACTGCAGGGGGTTTGAGACGATGGTCATTTTCATTGTAAAACGATGCATCAGAATCCATTCCTCCTCGTCTCATAGGAACTGGCATTCTAAATGTGACACCGTAGGCAAAACACAGTCTTCTTCATCAGCAAAATTTAAACATTCTGGCCTAAGGTTGCACCGCTGTCTATTAGAAAAGCACTGAAATAAGAAACAATACCAGAATGTTAATCTGGGATTCAACGAGCATGTGAAAGCCACGCTGTATGAATCTCTCTCTCTCTCTCTCTCTCTCTCTCTCTCTCTCTCTCTCTCTCTCTCTCTCTCTGATCACGTAGTGTTACAAAAGCTGGACGAAAAAAGAGCTGCGAAGGGGACTGGCCCTTAGCGATCCGACTCACCGAAACCCTGGGCAGGGACCATTAGTACCCGAGGCAGTAGACCAGAACCCTAGGCAATCGACCACCGGAACCCTGGGCAGTGGACCACCAGAACCCTGGGCAGTAGACCACCAGAACACCGGGCAGTAGACCAGAACCCTGGGCAGTAAACTCAGAACCCTCAGCAGTGCACCCACCAGTACTCTAGGCACTGGACCATCAGCACCCTAGGCAGTTGACCAGTACCCTGGGCAGTGGGCACACAGAACTCTAGGCAGTTGACCACAAGAACCCTAGGCAGTGGACCGCAAGAACCCTAGGCAGTGGACCACAAGAACCCTAGGCAGTGGACCACAAGAACCCTAGGCAGTGGACCACAAGAACCCTAGGCAGTGGACCACAAGAACCCTAGGCAGTGGACCACAAGAACCCTAGGCAGTGGACCATCGAAACCTTAGGCAGTGGACAAACATTACCCCCAGGCAGTGGACCATCCATGCCCTAAGCAGTGGACCATCAGTACCCTGGGCAGTGGACCACCAGTTTCCTGGACAGTGCACCACCACCAGAACCCTGGGCAGTCGACCATCAGAACCCTAGGCAGTGGAACACTAGTACCCTAGGCAAGGGACCACCATTACCCTGGGCAGTGGACCACCAGTGTCCTGGGCAATGCACCACCAGAACCCTGGGCAGTCGACCATCAGTACACTAGGCAGTCGACCATCAATACCCTAGGCAGTGGACCACCAGTACTGCAGGCAGTGGACCACCAGAACCCTGGACAGTAAAACCAGTACCCTGGGCAGTGGACCACCAGTACCCTAGGCAGTAAACCCAGTATTATGGGCAGTGGACCAGCAGAGCCTTAGGCAGTGGGCCACCAGAACCCTAGGCAGTGGGCCGCCAGTATTCTAGGCAGTGGACCACCAGAACCCTAGGCATTAGACCACCAGAACCATATGCAGTGGACCACCAGAACCCCAGGCAGTAGACCATAAGAACCCAAGGCAGTAGACCATAAGAACCCAAGGCAGTGGACCACAAGAACCCTAGACAGTAGACCACCAGAACCCTAGGCAGTAAAACCAGTACCCTGGCCAGTGTACCAACAGTACCTTGGACAGTGCACCGCCATTACCCTGGGCAGTGGACCTCCAGTATTCTAGTCAGTGGACCACCAGAACCCTGGGCAGTAAAACCAGTA
>JADBJO010011619.1:35000-37500 GCA_016801955.1 Conus betulinus | reverse complement strand
CCATCAGTCGCTCCATTTTGAAACTGTATGAACATGGTTTCGAATTTGTATGGATGAACCAATTTGTTGGTGATGTGGATGCTTTTATCAAGGTATTCCGAGAAAAGACTCGTTGATTGTAAGTGGCAAAACTGGAATTCTTATGGACAGAACAGTGACAGATTTTAATTGCACAGAACATATAACCATTAACGATGTTTGCCTGTCTAAATTAAATGAAATTAGACAAGCATATCAAACGCATTATGACTAAGTGTAGATCTGGTGTTTCTGATTTTTATTCACTATTTTCGTTACAGACAGTCGTTGACCAGAAATCTGAGCTGTCCATGATGTTGAAATACGAACGAGGATGAAGTTCATTTTGTACTGGTTTGTATCGAACGACCTCAAACAGCAATTTATCCCACGAAAGTATTTCAATAATTCATGCCTTTTCAAATTAACCCTGCTAATATTGTCATAAAATGAAAACACCGTTAAACGTTCGGCTATTTATTTATAGAAAGTATTCAAGAAGCTGTGCCTTTGAAAATGACCAAGAAATGTGCTTTCCTGACACCTTGAATACTGCAGGTTGTGTTGCGCTATACATATTTGTTGAAAGACTATTAATGCTACATTTTGTGGCACGAGAATACCAGCAATATCAAACTTGTAAACAACAAAACCACTCTGGACAATTAGAGCATAATCTCCCATCAAAGCCAAACAATTGGGGGGGGGGGGGGGGGGGGGGGGGGGGGGGGGGGCTGAAAGACTGTCAAAGTGGTCGTTTGATGTCTTTGGCGAAATCTTGAATTTTGAGGGTAGGGGAGATAAATGTAAAACTTTGACTTTATGCATTACTCATGTGGTTTCAGGTGCAGTCAGAAACTAAAAAGAGGCATTGTAGTATAATATGATTCATCAGATGAGTTGATGTTGGTCTTTGGTTTTGGGGGACAACAGTTGACATACCGCCGATGCAGTGAAAATATCGGTACATAAAAGTCATCCACTACTCTAAACAAAGAATGAGAAAAGACTGATCAAGTTACCACCAGGCAGGCTGATAAGTTAGTAATAAAACTAGTGTAAGCAAAAGCTGATTTCTTGTTCATTTACAGGAGCTATTTCAAGTTACATTTGAACGGTGCAAGTGAGTGTGTTAGAGGGTACCCTTACGCCAAGGGCTGTAACTCCTGTGCATCCCAACTTTTTGAAAGAAATATTTTAGATTCGTGTTCAGGACATTCCAAGAAATATTTTGACACCAGTCATGATAACCCCTGGAGGGTGGGGGTGGGGGGGGGGGGGGGGGGGGTGCACGGGAGGCCTAGCTGACTTGCGTACTAATATTCAAGATCAAAAAGGCTTGACGTTCGTGTAAAGTTCGACGTCTTAAAAGTGATATTTGGTATTACTGACCGGAACATTAGAAAAACAACATTAAATAAACTTAATCACATAATATTGATTGGAAAAATGTGTGTGAGCATTTAAAAAAAAACAAAAAAAAACGAATGCTTCGATGTCCATCTGTACAATATCGAAGCACATATGTCACTGCGTAACAGATTTTCATTCAAATGACATCAGTCAATTCAAATTAGTTTAACCAGTTGTGGGGAGATTCATTCATAGCCTCACCCCCTCCCATACTCTGCCGGCGCACTTTAGCTCATTTACACATCCCCGCGCGCGAACGCACACACTGATGCAGTTGTTGTCTTGCTTTTGGTCTTTTGGTCTTTCCTCATGACTTCCTTGTAGACCCCCCTTTTTGCTCTACAGGGTTATCTTTGTAGGGGAAGAGGCTACTCGTGAGACTACTTAAAATTCTCCCCCCCCCCCCTTCCCCTTCCCCCAATCCCATCCTCATTTTTTCTCCCTTTCTCGGTGTGTGCACTCCCTGCAGCGCCTTTGCCTTTTCTATTATTATTTTTTTTTTATTATATTTTTTTTCTCCTCGCCTTTCGGTACATGGACAACTGTGTGGGGATGTTCGGATCATTTGCTGAGGAGGGGGGGGGTAGGGTGGGGGAAGGGTGAAATCTAAGCTCATTGGTATCAACTACACACACACACACACACACACACACACACACACACACACACACACACACACAAACACACAAACACACACACACACACACACACACACACACACACACACACAAACACAAATATCTACATTTGTAGCTGTCCTATATTGTATAATGCAGAACACACTTGTGGTGTCATTAATTCTACAAGTATATGTGTTCTACGTTGTGTTGTATCATATCATACTGTATTATGCTGTGTTGTATTTGATTGCTTTGTACTGCATTGCATTGTTTGTACTATTTGTATTGTATTGCACTGTTTAAAAAAAATATATATATATATATGCGGGGGGGAAAAAAAGACAAAACAGACAGTGAGGGTTGGGGAGATTTGATTTGATTTGATTGATTTAATTTAACGTTTGTTCACAACAATGGTGATATTAGACTAAAAATGAACCAATCCAGAA
>JADBJO010011619.1:20000-30000 GCA_016801955.1 Conus betulinus | reverse complement strand
GCCTAGTCTTACAGAGTGTCCTCGTCATGCACACATTATTTCAACACTTCATTCATACTGACAATTCAACATGGCAACATAGTAATCTAATTCTACAACGAAAGCAAACTATTCATAAATGTACTAATGAGAAGGGGCATGATGAAACAGAAGGAAACTTACAAACATAAAAACATAACTACAGAGAGAGAGAGAGAGAGAGAGAGAGAGAGAGAGAGAGAGAGAGAGAGAGAGAGAGAGAGAGAGAGAGAGAGAGGAGAGAGGTCAGAAGAGGGTGGGGAAGAGAAATGGTAGGTAGGAGGAAGAAGAAAAAGGGGTAGTAAACAGAGTGGGAGAGTGGGGTGGGGATGAGCGAGTTTTAACGCAGTTGGCCATATGTTTAGACAATGTGTTCAAAGTATAATGAACATACCTACAAATTTTCTGAAATATTGGCCATGGACTTCTTCCTGAGATATTCCATGAAGGTGAAAAAAAACCATTAGGGGCTGTTATAGCCATTAGAAACGGATATAACGGTGAACTAAAACGTCCGACATGATCCGTGAACCATAATGAACATACCTACAACTTTTCAGAAAGATCGGCCAAGTACTTTGTGAGACATTCCATTAAAAAAAAAAATCACTATGGGCCAATGCAGCCGTTAGTAACGGCTACAACGGTAAACTAAAACGTCGGGCATCATCCGTCGCCCATAATGAATATGCCTACACATTTTCAGAAAGATCGGCCAAGTACTTTCTGAGATATTCCATAAAGAAGAAAAAAAAAAAAAACGTAAAAGGCCTTTATAGCAGTTAGTAAAGGATAAAACGGTAAACTAAAACATCGGGCATCATCCGTAATCCATAGTGAACATACCTGCTAATTTTCAGAAAGATCGGCTAAGTACTTTTGGAAATATTCCATAAAGAAGAAGAAAAAGAGTGCAGGCCATTACAGCCGTCTGTAACGGCTATAACGGTGAACTTAAACATCTGGCATCATCTGTGACCCATAATGAACATAGCTGCTAATTTTCACAAAGATCGGCCAGTTACTTTTTCGGATATTCCATGAAGAAGAAAAACAGTTACAGGCCATCACAGCCCTTAGTAACGGCTATAACGGTAAACTAAAACATCGGGCATTACTCGTAACCCATAATGAACATACATGCTAATTGTCACAAAGATCAGCCATGTACTTTCTGAGATATTCCATACAAAAGAAAAACATTACAGGCTGTTAGAGCCGTTAGTAACGGATATAACGCTAAACTAAACATCGGGCATTATTCATGACCCATAATGAGCCTGCCTACACATTTTCAGAAAGATCGCCCAAGTAGTACTTCCTGAGATATTCGATTTAAAAAAAAAAAAAAAAAAAAAAAAAAAAAAAAAAAAAAAAAAAACCTTACAGATCGTTTCAGCTGCTGGTAACAGCAATAAACGGGTTAAACTAAAACATCGGGCATTATTCGTGACCCATAATGAACATACATACAAATTTTTCAGAAAGATCGGCCAAGTACTTTCTGAGATATTCCATAAAGAAGGAAAAACGTTACAGGCCGTTACAGACCGTTAGTAAAGGCTATATCAAGGTAACTAAAACATCGGGAATCACCCCGTGACCGATAAAAAAGAAAAACCGTTACAGGCCGTTACAGCCGTTAGTAACGGCTATAACGGTAAACTAAAACATCGGGCATTGTTTGTAACCCATAATGAGCACGCATACAAATTTTCAGAAAGATCGGCCAAGGACATTCTGACATATTCCATAAAAAAGGAAACCCGTCACAGGCCATTACAGCCGTTAGCAACGGCTATAACAGGGTAAACTAAAACATTGGGCATCATCTGTGAACCCTAATGAACATACCTGCTACTTTTCACATAGATCGGCCAAGTACTTTCGGAGATATTCCATAAAAAAAGGGAAGGGAAAAAAAAAAACGTTACAGGCCGTTACAGCCGTTAGTAACGGATATAACGGGTAAACTAAAACATCGGGTATTATTCGTGACCCATCATGAACATACCTACAAATTTTCAGAAATATTGGCCACACACTTCCTGAGATATTCCATGAAGAAGCAAAACCGTTAGGGGCCGTTATAGCCGTTAGTAACAGATATAACGGTAACCTAAAACGTCGGGCATGATCCGTGAACCACATTGAACATACCTATAAATTTTCAGGAAGATCGGCCAAGTACCTTGTGAGACATTAAGAAAAAAAAAATTTAAAAAAAATTAAAAAAAAGGGGCCATTGCAGCCGTTAGTAAACATCTACAGAGGTAAAATAAAACGTCGGGCATCATCCGCCGCCCATAATGAATTTGCCTACAAATTTTCAGAAAGATCGGCCAAGTACTTTCTGAGATATTTCATAAAGAAGAAAAACCGTAAAAGGCTGGTATAGCCATTAGTAATGGATATAACGGTAAACTGAAACGTCAGGCATCATCCGTAATCCATAGTAAAGATACCTGCTAAGTCAGAAAGATTGGCCAAGTACTTTCGAAGATATTCCATAAAGAAGAAAAAACGTTACAGGCCATTGCAGCCATCTATAACGGCTATAACGGTGAACTTAAAATCCAGCATCATCCGTGACACATAATGAACATGAGATCCGGCGCAGAAGGTGGGGATGGATTGGGCACACCCTGAGGACGCCAGCCAGTAACATCACAAGACAGGCGTTATCATGGAACCCCCAGGGAAAACGGAAAAGAGGAGGGCCAAGAAACACCTGCGACGGGACCTTGAGGCAACAAGAAGATGGGACACACTGGAAACAAAAAGGGAGGGCAGCCCAAGACCGAAGACTCTGGCGGACTGGTGTCGGCTGCCTATGCTTCAGGAGTAGCGACAGGCTGACTGACATAAGAAATTATTTGCTTCCGTGTGTGAACGCACGCATAACATCTTGCACACACGTAAAATCCCATCACCAACATTTGGAAGAGTAGGCCAGTTTGGCCATTGGTATGGATGACACGTCACACATAGCATGCACCCTGAGTGAGAAATGGAAAGAATGAAGGAAGTAAGGAAAATGAGTGATCGATATTGAACGATACTGACGGATGACATGGGAAACGACTGAATGAAGCGCCAGCTGGCAGCTCTTCAGTCGGCACACTACCCAGGGAGGCAGCCCGTTGTGTAAACGAGCGTTGATTGTAAAGCGCTTAGAGCTTAGTCTCTAGCCGAGAATAGGCGCTATATATGGAGTCGAAAGTAACCCGCTGTCACACTGAGCACAAATGCATGCATGCACTCAGCTCAGCATTCAACCTGTGCACATGCAGTCTCTCTCAAACAACCAGATGGCGCAGTGCAATAACTCCTCTTCTCCCCCTCCCCTTCGGGGAATAATTTACTAAAGGATAACCAACTTTTCCAACATAAACAACATACTTGTTTCACAACAATTATCTTCACTTCTCCTCTTCAGTGAGGGTACAATCAATCCACACAGACCACTAGCTGGGACCAAATTTCATCTCATTATACATAGTAGTTCACAAAATATATCTTTTAACGGTTTCCCCTCCTCACTGGAGAAACAATGTATACATTTTCCAAAGAAGAATCAAAAGATGGCTTAAAATATTTTAAAAAAATATATATATCATCTGAGTTCCGACCCCAGGGGGACTGTCAACATTCATTGTGGGTCAACATAACAAATTCTTTAAATTCTCTCACGACTGCTGCAGTCGTTGTCCTCTTCACAATTAGGTGCTGCCACAGCACTGTGGCCCAAATACTTTTGCAACTGTCACAGTCGCTTACCCCGTTACTGGTGCTGCCACAGCACGAGAGAAGAGATGAAACAGGAATGAAGTCCGTGTAGTAATTTATTTCAAAATCTGAATAATGATAAATTCCGTTTCATTTTTCCCCTTTTCTTAACTCTCTCTTTTTTCTCTCCCCATGTATCTATACCTCACCTGGCAATGGTAGATTGCAGGTGAATCTCCCTCTGCAGTTCCAAGCAACCAGTCTGGTCACTGTCCCCAATATATATATATATATATATATATATATATATATATATATATATATATATATATATATATATATATATATATATATATATATAGACTAAATTACAATAAATTCCAAGGATAAGTACCGAGCACCATTCCAGCAACTTACAGAGCAGCTAGGTGTTGCAATGACTGCAGGAAATATTGAATTATAAACAAAGCTGGCCACCGGAAAAGGTGGTAGTATATATTCCCCACTCACCCACTCAAGCACATACTGTCAGGTAGGCAGAATAATCTGCCACTGCAGATATGAAGGCTTATCACCCCCCTATTTTTACAATCTGAGACATAAGTGCAAGCTTTGTTTATAATTCAATATATATATATATATATATATATATATATATATATATATATATATATATATATATATATATATATATATATATATATATGTTATTCCTGTAATGATGGAAGAATGGTTAACCTGCACTTGTTTTCTCCCTAGTTAATTGTTCAGAATTACATTGTTTGCTCAATCAGTGGGCGATTGCATCTCTTAGGAGATCCAAGTAAAGGTTGGTCTGCACAATTCTTAGCTGCTGAAAATGCTTGGGTTATTAAACAGCAGAGCTGTCCACTCAGACTGTTCCTAGTCTTTTTGATCTCCGTTGCATCTTTAGATCGATTCTCAAGCATAGGCTCAAAGATTGTCCCCTACATCTTATACTGTTGGCATAATGTTGTTTTTAGTTTTTCAGCAACTTTTTTCTTCTCCACACTTTCATTTTGTTTTATTTACTGCCTTTCGCTGTTGGATTTTTTCTTTTCTTTTTTTTTTTTTTTTGAACCCTTGGTGGTGAGAACACAACAGAATTACGGACTAAGGTGTGTCTCTCTATTTGACGCCAAGAGCACAAACACAATCAGCCGTGTCTCCCTGATGAGTCTGATCTAGCGGACGAAAGGCCTAGGAGCAGGTGATACATATAGATCTGTCTTCGAGAGGGATTGTAATGGTTTCCTCATGCAGCTAGTGAAGGGTTTTCATAATATATATATATATATATATATATATATATATATATATATATATATATATATATATATATATATATATATATATATATATATATTCCCAATTTCTTCATCTTCAACCCTTTTTATTTCTTAAATTTCAAATCTTTACCAAATTATTGCTTTAATGATGGAAGAATTGTCAACCTGCACTTGTTTTCCCCCCCACACTTCATTGCTCAGCATTACTGTGTGTGTGTGTGTGTGTGTGTGTGTGTGTGTGTGTGTGTGTGTGTGTGTGTGTGTGTGTGTGTGTGTGTGTGTGTGTGTGTGTGTGTGTGTGTGTGTGTGTGTGTGTGTGTGTGTGTGTGTGTGTGTTTGAGTGTGTGTAAGGGGTTGAGCACTTTTAGAATTTTATTAGGCATTTTAATGGTATTCTTGATATATATATATATATATATATATATATATATATATATATATATATATATATATATATATATATATATATATATATATGAGCGAAGGAGTGGTGGAGTTGGAGAGGGAAAACAGACTGCTGGAGCTGAACAGGGCAAACAGACTGCTGGAGCTGTACAGAGCAGACTGCTGGAGCTGAACAGAGCAAACAGACTGATAGAGCTGTACAGAGCAAACACTCTGCTGGAGGTGAACAGAGTAGACAGACTGATGGAGTTGGAGAGGGAAAACAGACTGTTAGAGCTGGAGAGAGCAAAGAAAGTGCTGGAGCTGGAGAGAACAAACAGACTGCTGGAGGTGAACAGAGCGAACAGGCTGCTGGAGATGAACAAAGAAGCAGACTGCTGGAGGTGAACAGAAAAGACTGCTGGAGGTGAACAGAACAGACTGCTGGAGATGAACAGCAAGCAGACTGCTGGGGCTGGAGAGAGCAACCAGAGTGCTGGAGGATAACAGAGCAAGCAGACTGCTGGGGCTGGAGAGAGCAAACAGACTGCTGGAGATGAACAGAGCAAGCAGACTGCTGGGGCTGGAGAGAGCAAGCAGACTGCTGGAGGTTAACAGAGTGAGCAGACTGCTGGGGCTGGAGAGGGCAAACAGACTGCTGGAGGTGAACAGGGCAAACAGAGTGCTGGAGCTACAAAGTGAAAGCTGACGGCTGACACTGAGGCTGAACGGAGTGAGGAGCCAAGTGGCAGCTGACGTGAAAGCCATGGAGCTATGATTGACAGCTGATGAGTGGACACTGACAGTCACAGTGATGGGCGCAACTGAGCCAGTTGATTTCAACCGCAAAACGTATCAGGGAGTGTGTGTGTGTGTGTGTGTGTGTGTGTGTGTGTGTGTGTGTGTGTGTGTTACTATTTGGTCACACTCACCCACTTCGTTCATACAACATGTTGTCTGGGATAGAAATGTCCATTTTCCTCGGATGAATGACACAAATTTCTTAACTACCATTCTTTTATTCGTCTCCTGTCCCCAACTCCTCAAAGGGTGCATTCGATTACTCGCTCACATAAACATCCATTGCGTTAGTCTTTTTTCCTTACGTACACATGCATGTCTATGTGTTCATGAGCGAGCGCCTGCACACCACACACACACACACACACACACACACACACACACACACACACACACACACACACACACACACACACACACAACGCACTCCCGCCGGCGGTAGGTATGGGATACGCCATTGTCCCATCTTCGTTCTGCACATTGAGTATGTACCTGTGTCACAGACAGCATCACACTGCATTGAGAATCACACAGTCACCAGACTTCTTCCAAAGACATACTTCACGAATCACACACACACACACACACACACACACACACACACACACACACACACACACACACACTAATGAAATGATTTTTTTATTCAGGATAGTCCACAGCCCCCTTCTGACGAGGGATGCATTGAAAACTCATCATGATGGGTGTAACAACAACAACAACAACAACAACAACAACAACAACAACAACAACAGCATCAACAACAACAGGATATCCAAACGCTCTTAAAATGCATTTACTACACACGCGCATGATTTTGAAGCTACTGACCCAGATATTAAATTCATGTTGATATCTTCACTCACGTAACAACAGCGTGTCAATATATTAACTAAACCACAGCGGCGCGTCTGCAGACTTTATTTAGATTTATGCATACATTCATTGCACAGTTGTGTGTTTATTCGTCATTAACATAGTGACATGAAAATCACACGAGTTTGCATAGCATTTAAAACATTACATCCCTTCCATAAGTCACGGAGAGCAATGCAGAAGAACAGCAATTTCATCATTTACCTTTTCATATCAAACTCCTTTCAGAATCAATATTATACCATTTACTATGCTTTGCTACATATAAAATACCAAATCAAAACTTAGTCATGTAATTTTCTACATGTCTGTCAATACTGAATGAAAGATATTTCGCACTTATTGGATAATTTAAACGATCTGTACCACAGAAAACACCAATCACTTTCCTGAACATGTTGATGCCGGTTTTGCCATCTGCTGTCAATAACCTTTTGAAGAAACGTATTTTACATTTTTCACACCCTAGTTCAACCATACATATCCAAAACCATTCAAAAATAGGATCATATGAACACTTGACACCCATGTGGTTTTACCTCGTAACTCTAACCAAAATAGCATTTTGTAAGCTTTCAAAGGTAACCCCTTATCATTTCTCCGTGATATCTTTAGCCAGCGTCTAATACACTGCACATTTGAATCCATGTAATAGGTGACGGGGGTAATGTTCAACATCTCCATAGACTAAATCTGTAGGCATTTCTATATGGACCCCTAAAAGCTTCTTCAGAGCATACAAATAACCTTTCAACATGAACAGCGGCAGCATCCAATCCCCCACGGTTCGGCCCCATAGAGAGCAAATGGCTGCACCCGAGCATTAAAAAGTTTTGATAATACTCTAAGCGAATTACTGTTAAGTATGTACAATCATTAAAAAAATAACGAGAATGCATTTTTTTTGCCCTGCTTGCAAGATCTTTACGGTAGAAAAATAAATACCAAGATAGTAACAGTTAATGATAGCCATTTGCTCGCCACAGACCATCTATCTCGTTCTGCAAGGTACCTTCCTTTTCTAAATACAATATATTTTTTTAATATTCACCATCAGTTGAGGTCTGGATGCTGCGTTACAGAAATTGTTCAACTGATCTGAAGGCCAACTGGGATTTTCGACAACAAAGCTGTTTCGTCTGTCATTAGCATAATATATAATTCAACTATAACTGGAGTCAGTGTTGTACCATGTCTACCCTTCTCTATGAATTTTGTTGTGCTAATTCCTTGATAAACAAGGAAAACAAAAAAGAATACATGTATCTCCGTGCTTTATAACTGTGTTCAAAGTGTGTATTCTGTACAATCACCACATCTCTATCCTTGCTTTTACACATTTCCCCTTTATTCCATTCTTTTGAAGCATTGGCCAAGTATGTTTATGGACACTGAACCTAATGTCTTTCCGAAGTCAACGAAAGCTACGTAAAATTTATTATTCCATGAAACTGTTTCTGTTTAATTGCAATAAGTTTAAACATTCAGCAATAATTGATAACCTTTCGTAAGCCCCGCCTGCCACTCACCTGTACTGTTGATAAGTTCAACCAGCCCTGCAGTCTACAGTTAGTCATAGAACTTTGATTTACTACTCATACCACTAAGTAATATGCCCCTATAAGCACTTGGATCATTGACTTCACTTTCTTTTAATAATGGCAATGTAATCGCTTCTGTCTACTTACCAGGAAATATCCCTTTGTCAAAAAAGTGCATGGAAAAATCTGACGAAGTACTCAATCACGGTATTTCGGGCATTTTCAAATGATTCTCCAACGATACCATTATGACCTACAGCTTTTCTGTTCTGGTGTGTTGTTGTTGTTCTTGCTGTTGTTGTTGTTGTTGTTGTTGTTTGCTTTTTTTTCAACTGCCGTTCTTGAGATTGGGCGGTTGACGTAACCTGTACAGTTATTAAGATGAATATAATCTTCTTCGTCTTTTACTTTTTTTTTCTGCATCTTCTTCAGTTCTTTTTCGATGCAGTCTTTTAAATGCTGATTCTAGTATTCTAGTTGTTGAGGGAAATAATGTCATGCATATAACTTCTGCTAACTGATATTTTGCGCATATGGATCCGAAACTTTTGCTGATCTTCCACTGAGTTAATTAAACTGCACAATAAATGAAATTATACTCGCTCTCCTTCACACACACACACACACACACACACACACACACACACACACACACACACACACACACACACACATGCACACACGCACGCACACACGTACACAAGCACGCACGCAAGTACCCCCCCACACACACACACACACATACACACACACACACACACACACACACACACACACACACACACACACACACACACACACACACACACACACATATACACAATGCAATCTGTCTTGAAATGATAACTGTTCAGGACGTGTGTAAAACATACCCATATTCATTGTCCTGCGGAGTTAACTGTATGCAAGAAATGGGGTATCCCGACTTGGAAAATCAAATGTTAATGTTTACAGTGTCATTCAGACATGTAGCAAACCCACAAACGTCAATGTATACAACACCATTCAGGACATGTGGCACACCCACACATGATTCAAACTTACATGGGGTGTGCTCTGCCCAGGACAGTAGTCAGTCCAACATAGAAGTCAAATTGCGGCTGCGAGCCCACAGCATGTCTTCCAGAGCTTTCATCTCCTTCACAGAGTTCAAGGACACCAATCGACCTCCCAGGTCTCTGCATCCCTCCCTGGCTTGGGCGTGAGTGACCGGACCGACCGCTCTGACCAGCACATAGCAGTGGTCATCCACCATAAAGCCACCAGGGCCACAGGTTGGATAGCCGCAGTGTTCCCTCGTCCTCTCCCCCAGAGCACTGCACTCTCAGGTTGCAGGCCAGG
>JADBJO010011619.1:7500-15000 GCA_016801955.1 Conus betulinus | reverse complement strand
CACTCAGGGATCTCACTCTGTACTGTAGAGGTGTGCTCTGGTGGGTGTGCAGACTGATACTGGGACTTTCCAATGGCAGAAATAAACGTCAAATGACCAAACATTTCAACTGAGGTAAACTTTGAATCTCTCAGGACCCGTCAGTTAACTGTGAGTATAGGTGCATTGGTAAGTGTGCATCATTGAAATGATGCAGCTGTGTAAAGTGGACAATCCATAGAAGTGGATATGTGTGCATCTGTGTTGTTGTTGTTGTTGTTGTTGTTGTTGTTGTTGTTGTTGTTGTTGTCGTCGTCGTCGTCGTTGTTGTTGTTACAGACATGTAATGGCCATATCATCTTCTGAGAATTCGTTTAAAAACATGATCAAAAGCGCGCACGCGCGCGCGCGAGCGCGCGCGCACACACACACACACACACACACACACACACACACACACGCACGCACGCACGCACGCACGCACGCACGCACGCACGCACGCACGCACGCACGCACGCACGCACGCACACACACACACACACACACACACTGTCACACGATGGTCCACATGCACACACTGACATGGACACAGAGACAGTGACCCTGTACACACTGACATGCACACAGAGACAGTGTCCCTGTACACACTGACATGCACACAGAGACAGTCTCCCTGTACACACCGACATGGACACAGAGACAGTCTCCCTGTACACACTGACATGCAGACAGAGACACAGAGACAGTCTCCCTGCAGACACTGACATGCACACAAAGACAGTCTTCCTGCATACACTCACATGCGCAGAAAGACAGTCTCTCTCTCTACACTTTGACAGAGACAGTCTCCATGTACACACTGATAAGCAGACAGAGGCAGTCCCCCTGCACACACGGACATGCACACATGACAGTCTCCCTGAAAACACTGACATGCACGCACTGACATGCACACACTGACATGCACACACTGACATGCACACAGTGTCTCCCTGCACACATTGACATGCACACACTGACATGCACACAGAGACAGTCTCCCTGCACACACTGACATGCACACACTGACATGCACACACTGACGTGTACACACTGACATGTACACAGAGACAGTCTCCCTGCACACACTGACATGCACACAGAGACAGTCTCCCTGCACACACTGGCATGCACACACTGACATGCACGCACTAACATGCACGCACTGACATGCACACACTGGCATGCACACACTGGCATGCACACACTGACATGCACACACTGGCATCCACACGGTGGCTTGCACACACTGACATGCACACACTGGCTTGCACACACTGGCATGCACACACTGACATGCACACACTGACATGCACACACACTGCATGCACACACTGACATGCACACACTGACATGCACACAGAGACAGTCTCCCTGCACACACTGACATGCACACACTGACATGCACACACTGACATGCATACACTGACATACACACAGAGAGTCTGCCATGCACACACTGACATGCACATAGAAACAGTCATGCGCCATATGCGCGACAACACGTCTGACTCCTTTCTTCCAACACAACAAACCTGAATGCAATTCAAATCTATCCCGCATTAAAAAAGCCCCCTTTTCGTATTCTGTGTTCGACTCACTGCTTTTTGTCGTGATTTTTTTTTTTTTCAAATTTTTTTTTTTTTTTTTTTTTTTTTTTTTTTTTTTTTCCAATATATTATTCAACAAGCTGTCCCTTTTACACAAACTGTTAACAGTTTTCTCGAAAACAATCTAGGTCACACTGACCTCAGTTTATTCGCCCATTTCACACAAACTTCTTTTTCAGTTCATACAGACGACCAATTTGCCTGACATAACCAACAAACCATTCTGGGTTCACAGACCCCAGTTCTCTTTAGATCTTCCGATGGGGGAAAAACATGTAATCAAAGCACCAAATCAAACTGTGTCTCTCGACAGCAGCCGTTCCAGAACATCTTGAGGGCTTTCAGTGGCTGTGAGGGACTATGTTCAAATCTTAGTTCCAACGTACATGGTGCTCTCTCCTTGGATCAGTGACATACGAGCCGACAACAAGATAGTTGAGAGTTCGACTCTCTCTCATACTCCTTCGGCTTCTTCGTCTCCCCTTAACTAATCTATCTCCGTTTTTCCTGACTGTCTCTCTCTTTCTCTCGCCTCTTAGCTAATATGCTGCTTCTGCTAAAGAGACAGGCAATCTCGTTTCCCCCCGAATTCAAATTACTATTTAAAAAAGATCACTAAGGAGCAAACGCACTGTAACGGTAAGCTTTCAATCACCCCAGTTACCATCATCCTAAAATCACATTAAGTACCTGCAGAGCAGGTCTGCCAGTTTAAAGTGCAGAAAAAGGATTTTTTTTTCCGGAGCATATAACATCCACCCTTGCCCCCCCCCCCCCCTCCCACACACACACAGAGTTTCAGTTTCAGCTTCCTCAAGGAGGTGTCACTGCGTGTGGACTAGTCCATATAGGCTACACCACATCCACTAAGTTTCGAGATCACACTGCACATGATTTAAACCTGATGGACAAACGAATAAAGACCAAGAATTTAAGAAGAGTCTCGTGACTACGACGTAGCAGATGCCTGACCTACACATTAGCCCGACGCGCTGGTCAGACCTTGGGTACCCGCCTAAGTTTGGCTGTGCCATTGTCATGAGTGTGTTTAAGTGTTTGTGTGTGTGTACTTGGCTAGGACGTGGAAAATCACGGATGGGACAGGCAGAAGACAGTATACAGCTTGTGCGCCAGATAGCATAACTTAAATAAACCAAGGAATGGGAGAAATGTCCAGACCACTTGAAACATCTCTACCAAATTGCCATCACTCCAGACCTTGGAAGACATTGTTGAGAATGGCCAGAAGGCAAAACCAACGCAGAAATTCTGATACAGTTAGAAGACCTTTAGCACAAAAGATGATATGTTAATATACACTGACGGTTCTGTCACCAAACGTAAGTCAGGCTGGGGATACACAGTAAAACAAAATGGCCGAACTATCCAGGAAGACACATGGTGCGTACAGTTTAACAACTTCAAATCTAAACAACAGAGGAAGAAGCAGCAGTGACTAAAGCACTCCACTAGCTTTCATCCACAATCCAGTTTCAAACTCAACAAGCCATGATACTGACTGAATACATGAATCTACTTCAGAAAGTGAAAAGTGCATGGGGGAAGCCCTGCTTGGAATGAACTAATGCACAGCCTTCCATTGGAGAGACTCATGTGGATGTATTGCCCTGGACATGCTGGAGTTAAAGGAAACGAAAGAGCAGACACACTGGCTGACAAGGCAACGCCAAGAACTTGATCACAGCTTGGTCGATCTGATGTGATAGGAAATCAGAAGAATCACTTAAACAGGAAGGAACAAATCGCTAAAACTACAACTCAGCCTCCAAGAACTAGAACAACTAGTTGCTAAAAATCCTCAAAATGAGAATCTCCGGACACACTACTTGCAAATGAAGCATAAATTAGAACTGATGGCTATGAATAATGCTAAAGGAGCACAAGTAAGATCAAGGATCAAATGGATTGAAGAAGGTGAACAAAAATACAAAATATTTTTAAAGCCTTGAGAAAGCAAGGAGCAAAAAACGAATTATAAATAGATTGAAAAACGAGTCAGGTGAAGCGATAACTGACCAAAAGGAATTCTTACTGGAACAGGTTTCCTTTTATGAATCAATATATAATCAGAAAACTGTTTCAAAAAATGTGAATCAAGACACTAATGATTTCTTCGCAATGAAAATATACCACGATTGAAAGAAGATGAAGGTGCTATGTGTGAAGGTATGGTAACTTTAAAGGAAACGTCAATTGGTCTGAAAAACATGAAAAATGGTTCAGCTCCAGGCAGCGACGGTCTGACAACTGAATTTTTGAAATTCTTCTGGAGACAATTGGGTCCGTTTATTACTAATTCCTTTCTGAATCTTACAGGAAAGAAGAATTATCATTCACGCAGAGACAAGGTATCATTACTTTACTTCATAAGGGCAAAGACCTAGAAAGAGAGAGAGAGAAAAAAAAACTAACTGGAGACCTATAACGTTAACAAATACAGATTATAAAATTCTGGCTAAGGTACTGGCAAATGAATTAGGTAAAGTTGTAAACACTCTCGTTAACGAAGACCAAGTAGGATACATTAAGGGAAGAAACATTACAACAGTTATAAGATCCATTGATGATGTCATGAACTATCTGAATAAAACAGGTAAAGCAGGTTATTTATTGGCCTTAGACTACTCCAAGGCGTTTGATTCGATTTCTAAAGAATATATGTTACACGCATTTGAAATATTTGGGCTTGTACCTAATTTTCAACAATGGGTATCTGTTCTGACCTGTAACTCTCAAAGTTATATAAATCATGGCGGACGGCTCCCTGAACCTTTTGATGTCAGGTGTGGAATAAGACAAGGATGTCCCTTTTCTCCCCCTTGCATTCATTCTTGCGGTGGAAATATTGGCCATCAAGGTGAGAAGCAGTTCAATAAAAGGAATCAAAACGCCACCTACTGACAGACAAAGAAATGTGTATTTGAAAATTAAACAGTATGCAGATGACACGACGTTGGTCCTCAAGAACAAGCAAGACATGAACACTTCTTGCAATATTCTTAGCTCGTTTGGAATGATTTCTGGGCTAAAATTGAACTTAAAAAAAGACGAAGGCACTGAAACGGTAAACAGGTGGGGTAGTCTTTGCTCCCATATAAGGAAACCTAACACAGAGTAACTTTGATTCAAGACTGGCACAGCCTTTTAAACTTGAACAAAGTCAGACAAATACAAAGATGAACAATCTAATAGTGGGGGAAAAACAAGCGCAGGCCAACAACTAAATTGTCTTCATAGTAATGACTTGGCAGAACTTTGAACTTAAGGAGGGTGAGGGGGGGGGGGGGGGGGGGGGGCAGCAGGAGATTGAAGATGTAAAGGAGATTGGGATGTAAAATTGGGAACATGAAATTAAGAAAATATGAAAACTCTTCACTGGCTGCATAAGGGAACCATCGCAATCCCTTTTAAAGGCAGATATATTTGTATTGCCTGCTCTGAGGCCTTTCGTCCGCTGGTCGGAACTCATCAGGGAGACACGGCTGGCTGTATCTGCGCTCCTGGCGTCAAATAGAGACACACCACAGTCCATAATACCGTGGTGTTCTCACCACTAAGGGTGCAAAAAAGAATCCAATAGCACCCCCGAAGCAGCCAGCAAAGAGTAGTAAAGGAAACCAAACGAAAGTGTGGGGAGGAAAAAGTTGCTGAAAAAAACTACAGATATTATGCAAATAGTATAAAATGTAGGGGGCAATCTTTGAGCCTACGCTTGAGGATCCACCCAAGGATGCAAGGAAGATCAAAAGACAAACACAGAGACAGACAGAAACAAATACAAATAACCTCTCGATTTAACCAAAATGAAATTGGAAATGAAATGAGGCAGGGAACAGCAAACAATAAACAGTAAACAAGTGGGGTAGTCTTTGCTCCCATAAGGAAACCTAACACAGAGTAACTTTGATTCAAGACTGGCACAGCCTTTTAAACTTGAATAAAGTCAGACAATACAAAGACGAACAATCTATAGTGGGAGAAAAAACAAGCGCAGCTCAACAACCAAATTGTCTTCATAGTAATGACTTGGCAGAACTTTGAACTTAAGGAGGGGGGGAGGGGGGGGGGGGGGGGGGGGGGGAGCAGGAGGTTGAAGATGTAAAAATTGGGAACATGAAATTAAGAAAATATGAAAACTCTTCACTGGCTGCATAAGGGAACCATCGCAATCCCTTTTAAAGGCAGATATATTTGTATTGCCTGCTCCGAGGCCTTTCGTCCCCTGGGTCGGAAACTCATCAGGGAGACACGGCTGGCTGTATCTGCGCTCCTGGCGTCAAATAGAGACACACCACAGACCACAATACCGTGGTGTTCTGCCAAGTCATTACTATGAAGACAATTTAGTTGTTGGCCTGCGCTTGTTTTTCCCCCACTATTAGATAATTCGTCTTTGTATTTGTCTGACTTTATTCAAGTTTAAAAGGCTGTGCCAGTCTTGAATAAAAGTTACTCTGTGTTAGGTTTCCTAATGGGAGCAAAGGCAATTTCGTTTTGATTAAATCGAGGTTATTTGTATTGTTTCTGTCTGTCTCTGTGTTTGTCTTTTGATCTCCCTTGCATCCTTGGGTGATCCTCAAGCGTAGGCTCAAAGATTGCCCCCTACATTTTATACTATTTGCATAATATCTGTAGTTTTTCAGCAACTTTTTTTTCCTCCCCACACTTTCGTTTGGTTTCCTTTACTACTCTTTGCTGGCTGCTTCGGGGGTGCTATTGGATTCTTTTTGCACCCTTGGTGGTGAGAACACCACGGTATTATGGACTGTGGTGTGTCTCTATTTGACGCCGGGAGCGCAGATACAGCCAGCCGTGTCTCCCTGATGAGTTTCCGACCCAGCGGACGAAAGGCCTCGGAGCAGGCAATACAAATATATCTGCCTTTAAAAGGGATTGCGATGGTTCCCTTATGCAGCCAGTGAAGAGTTTTCATATTCTTAATTTCATGTTCCCAATTTTTACATCTTCAACCACCTGCTGCCCCCCCCCCCCCCCCCCCCCCCCCCCTCCTTAAGTTCAAAGTTCTGCCAAGTCATTACTATGAAGACAATTTAGTTGTTGGCCTGCGCTTGTTTTTCCCCCACTATTAGATTGTTCGTCTTTGTATTTGTCTGACTTTATTTAAGTTTAAAAGGCTGTGCCAGTCTTGAATCAAAGTTACTCTGTGTTAGGCTTCCTTATGGGAGCAAAGACTACCCCACTTGTTTACTGTTTATTGTTTGCTGTGTCATAAAAACTTTCATACTTTCGCAGGTAGTATTTGTTATGCAGTCTTTAGGCGTACCTGAAGTGGTGTTGAACAAGTTAAATACATTGATATACAAATTCTTATGGCAAAGGAAATACAGTAATCGAAGAGCATCTGAAAAGGTAAAAAGAACAACAATGGAAATCAGTTACAATAAAGGTGGACTAAACATGGTCAATGTAAAAGAATACCAAAAATGTATGAACTTACAATGGGCTGGCAAATTATTTCAATCGCCAAACGAAAATTGGAGTTTGATACCAACATGGCATCAGACTCAACTTAAAAATGGCTGGGGCTGTGGGTCGAGGAGTTTGAATGAGCAGCGTGGGTGCAACGCAGCTGAAGTTGCACAGAAGATGGGATAGCCAGTGGACAGAGGACAACGTTCTCAGGAGAACGCTGGAGGCTGTGAGAAAAGAGGGTGGAGTGATGTGTGGGGGGGGGGGGGGGGGGGGGCTGGCCCAGGTAATCCGTGACGTGGGCTGTGAAGTTTCCATTCTGGGAGTGCCCTTGCCTTGACATCCTCCTTCAGACGACTGGAATATACACTGATAGCTAGGCGAAGGGAAAGGGAGGTTTATTTTTCCATATGGTTCAATG
>JADBJO010011619.1:0-5000 GCA_016801955.1 Conus betulinus | reverse complement strand
GGAGAGAGGAGAGAGAGAGAGAGAGAGAGAGAGAGAGAGAGAGAGAGAGAGAGAGAGAGAGGAAGAAAGGGAACAACAGAAACGGAAGGTAGTAATTAAGCATACCATGTAATAATTTGAATGGAAATGTACTAAAACGTACAACAATTAGTATGTATAAAATCAGACGGTAAAATGAATGAGAGAGAGAGAGAGAGAGAGAGAGAGAGAGAGAGAGAGAGAGAGAGAGAGAGAGAGAGAGGTTCACGTAGAGATTGTACAGGAGAGAGAGAGAGAGAGAGAGAGAGAGAGAGAGAGAGAGAGAGAGAGA
Source organism: Conus betulinus (assembly GCA_016801955.1). Taxonomy (NCBI): domain Eukaryota; kingdom Metazoa; phylum Mollusca; class Gastropoda; order Neogastropoda; family Conidae; genus Conus; species Conus betulinus. Next base: position 4,690 of record JADBJO010011619.1, on the reverse strand, counting down.
GAGAGAGAGAGAGAGAGAGAGAGGTTCACGTAGGTCATTTTACAGGATGTAATTCCTGTGAGTGTGTCCTTACGCATGGTTTCTGACAATTCAGTCAACATCGTTTATATGAGCATCATTCAGTCATTTTCCGTAAGTGACACTGACATTGAAGAAGAATTACTGTTCCACCAAATGAAAAGGACAGACAAATTACAAAACAAATACGACGCGTTTCAATTCCTTTGGTTTTGCTCAGGCCAGACAAACAACATGAACGTGAATGACATCAACGTTGGTGTTCTACGTGATTCAGGTTCTGACCTTTGGAAATCCTTTGATATTTCTGACCAGTGCACTGGCCAGACCTAACACTGTGTAATGTTTGGTGGTAGGGTGGAGGCGTTTTCCGTCACTGAAGTTCCTGTCCCATTTGCCCATTTTTTCAAGAGTAAGGTTAATTACTGTGTCATTTAAAACCTTGTCACTGACCTGGTCTCGGGAAGCCTGTCTGAAGTTTCCGACTTTCCTTTGATTGATCTGGAACAGGTCAGTCTTGTCACTACCCGCTTACAGCGAACAAAAAGTCACAAACTCCACTTGTGACCCTACCACCTATAGATCTCTCAGTGAGTAAAGATGAACTGATTCTCTACCTGTAGATCTCTCAGCGAGTACAGCAGAACCGATATTCTTCCAGAATGAATTGTCACTCCTGTAAGGGACGTGTCCATGCGGATGTAGCAGATGCAGTATTTCATACTGGTACGGGTCACAGCTACCTACTGTATCTCTGATAGAATAGTGTGCCACATAGATAGATAGATAGATAGATAGATAGATAGATAGAGATAGATAGATAGATAGATAGATAGATAGGCAGGCAGGCAGGCAGGCAGGCAGGCAGACAGACAGGCAGACAGACAGAGAGAGAGACAGAGAGAGAGAGAGAGAGAGAGAGAGAGAGAGAGAGAGAGAGAGAGAGAGAGAGAGAGAGTTGGATAGATAGATAGCACAGAGAGAGCCAGGCAGAGAGGTACATAAGTGTGTGTGTGTGTGTGTGTGTGTGTGTGTGTGTGTGTGTGTGTGTGTGTGTGTGTGTGTGTGTGTGCGTGCGTGCGTGCGTGCGTGCGTGCGTGTGTGTGTGTGTGTGTGTGTGTGTGTGTGTGTGTGTGTGTGTGTGTGTGTGTGTGTGTGTGTGTGTGTGTGTGTGTGTGTGTGTGTGTGTGTGTGTGTGTGTGTGTGTGTGTGTGTGTGTGTGTGTGCGTGCGAGTGTGCGTGTGTGTGTGCGTGCTTGTTTCCATACGCACACGTCTACAAATCTCACATGCATTTTACCAGTGACTGTAACAACATGTGTTTATTTAGGGTTATCCCGGCTAATGTAGGCATCAGTTCCCTTTAGTTTCATATTCACAATAAACATCAATATTGTAGAGATTTCAGACCATATTATTAAAACATATTTCAGCTGTACTTCAGCTCTGAGTTTCTATCCATTTAATCAGTTTGTCCTCCCTAGATAGATAGATAGATAGATAGATAGATAGATAGATAGATAGATAGATAGATAGATAGATAGATAGATAGAAAGGTATGGTTGTTTGTGTTCGTTTCATTATTTTCTCATTCAGCCCCCTGAGTTTCTATCCATGTGATCAGTCTGTCCTCCCTCCCTGGTAGCTAGCTAGCTAGCTAGCTAGCTAGCTAGCTAGCTAGCTACATAGATATGGTTGTTTGTGTTTGTTTCATTATTGTTTTCATTCAGCTCTGAGATTCTATCCATGTGATCAGTCTGTCCTCCCTGGCCTGACGTCGTTTCTCCATCAGCATGTTCAGCGTGTACAAAAAGGGATTGATGGCAGGAGTTCAGGGGCAGCACAAAGATTGCCATGGCAACGTTGACCTCCCCAGACACAGGCACGCCCCGAGAGGCCAGGAGACCCAGCAGACCAATGGGGAACCAGCACAGGAAGTCTGACATGGCGATGGTGAACAGTCGGCGGGCAATGTCAGTGTCCTGGGATTTGTGAGACGTTTGGGCCACTGATATATGACTGGTTTGCACAGAGTAAAATATGATGGTTTGCCCAAAGGCAATAATGATGAACAGGATGAAGTTCAGAACAATCATAACAGCAAAGGCGTACAGATGACCAGCGAATTGTTTCCTAGTTATTGGCAGAGGGATGCAGATGCCTGTCTGACTGTAGAAACTCCCAGTGAGCATGACGTGGAAAGAAGGGCACAGCTGCCAGCAGGATGCCCATTACCCAGCATGCACCACTGGCCAGTTGTGCCTGAGTGCTGCTGAAGTTCAGGAAGTGGAGAGTGAACCGCACGGCCAGAAAGCGGTCCAGAGTGATGAGACAGATGATAGCAGCAGACACTTCAGAAGAAAGCAGGGACAGGAAGCCTGCAAGCTGACACATAGGACTGTGTCTCCATGACACATCTTCCCAGACATAGATGTTCTGATACATCCTGTCAGCCATTCCTATCACTGCCAGGTACAGCCCCATCAGAAAGTCGGACACACACAGGTGAACTACAAGCATATTGAAGCCTGTGGATCCTCCGTGTTTGAGGGTCATCACGCGGAATGCACCGCTGACTATGTTGCCCAGTATGGTCAGTGAGGAAAACACACCAAGCACTCCTCGGTACACACTGGACCTCAGCAGGTCAGCACATGATGACAGTTCATTGACAGGGGCATGGCAGTTGTTGAGGTCAAAGGATTCTAATAATCCTGCACTGCAGCACATCTTGTCATTGTCAGCATGCACCACTCTGAGCTCAGACAGATCTTTGAGAAAGTCCTGCTGAATGTCATCAAGAACACAGCCTGTCATGTCCAAGGTCTGGAGCTGAGGCATTAACTGCATGCTTTCTTCTGCGATATGACGTGTGTCACAACCTGACACATTCAGCCACTGCACATTAGGAACGTATTTCCTATCCTATCATTAATTGTCGGAAGATTGATTCCAGACAAGTATAAAATCTGGATCTGTCGAAATACTTTGCCTGAGGGGCCAGAGGACTGGGGAAGATCTTCATGCAGAAAGTTGGAAAGAGGATTGTTGGAAAGAAACAAGGCCTTCAGATTAAGCATGCCCCCTGAATAATGTTGGTGAGAGAGACAATGTGGTTGTCACTGAGATCCAGAGTGACCATGTTCATGAAGGAGGTGTTTCCTAACACAGACACCTGGCAGCTGGCCAGGCTGAGATAGACCAGCATCATGTTGGATGGCACCTGTTCCATCGTCATCCCACTGCCACGAGCATTCAGGTATTTCAGGTCTGGAAACTGGCCAGCAGAGACCCAGTGAGGGCAGGTGAAAGCCAGGCCATGGCAGGTGCACTCTGTGGGACAGTGCAGGTCACAGAACAGTTCGTCATCAGACTGTGGGCAGTGGTACATGCCGTCACACATGTGGGAGGGATGTAGACAGACGGAAGAGCCATGACAGCGGTAATATCCTGGACACTGGTAGTGCTCACACCCCTCTTCATCCTGCCACTCTGGGCAGTCATACACCCCGTTACACCTGGTGAACGCTGGCAGGCAGTAACCCTTGGGGCATTGGTAGTGAGTCTCTGGACATGGTAAAGGCCCTGGCACACCATGGGTCTCTTTCAATGCAATGACAGTGTGCCAGTGTTTTGTGAAATGAACCACTGCTGGAGGCACAGGTGGGGGAACGTGGCTTTGTATTTGGTCTGTAAAATCTAAAACACAGTTGTCTTCGTCTTCCCCACTCACACAGTCCTTCTGTCCATCACACTGTCCCACAGCACTGTAGCGCGCACACACACACACACACACACACACACACACACACACACACACACACACACACACACACATACACGCACGCACGCATGCACACACACACACACACACACACACACACACACACACACACACACACACACACACACACACACACACACACACATCGTGTATGCGCACGCGTGCACCGGACACATGTTGGATTTCAGGTAGATTCTTTATTAGAATGATACATTACAATGAATTGAAGAGCAAACAAAACACACAAACAAAGAAAGAAACAAAAAAAAAACAAACAAACAAACAAAAACAAAACGATGTTTGCTTTCTTGATAGGTGAATGACTGGATTATTGATATTTGTCTTCAGTTGTTTCGTGGCAACAGAAGGCTATGTTTTCATAACTTGCAGATGCATGTGTGGCGTCAGTATATTTCTGTGGTTGGTAAGTGATGTGGTGGTAACTCTGTGATTTAGCCGATTTAGTGACAACAATACGCATACCAGTGGGACTGATCTGATGCCTAATTGAAGTGTCCTCTTACTGGTGTGCATGGCAACTCCCAAGTGTATGGTTAGTAACTCCTTTAGAGTCAACAATATGCATTCTAGTAGGAATGATTTCATGCCTGATTGAAATATTCTTTCACTGGTGTGCATGGTAACTCTGTGTGTGTGTGTGTGTGTGTGTGTGTGTGTGTGTGTGTGTGTGTGTGTGTGTGTGTGTGTGTGTGTTAGTAGCTGCTTTAGTGACGATATTTTGGACACCAGTAAGACTGATGTGGTTCCTAATTGAAATATTCTTTGACTGGTGTGCGTGGAAACTCAGTCTCTGTGTGTGTGTGGTTAGTAGCTGCATTAATGATTACAATATGTGCACCAGTAGCAATGCTTTCATGCCTAATTGAAA
>JADBJO010011618.1:46060-56060 GCA_016801955.1 Conus betulinus | reverse complement strand
TTTTGCTTATTTATTCATTTTCCAGGATCAAAACTTGCACAGTATTTTCTGGGTATCATTCAGAAGATATCTAGTCAATCCATATGAACATGAGTAACATATCAAATATACACAAAGTACAAATACTGCAATGGAATTGCAGATCAATAGTAACAAACTTGGCATATCTTAAACACCACCTTGCTGAACCAGTATGAAGTCTTAATACTGCAGTCTCTCAACGTCACCCCCCCCCCCCCCCCCCCCCCCCCCCCCCCCCCCCCCCCCCCCCCCCGCCAAACTGCCTAATCTGCTGAACTATTATCCACCAATACACGAAGAAGAGGATATAAATGAAAAGGTACAGACAGCAATGTATATTCGATATAGTTTTTTGCGTATTGCCAATATCAAAGTCAACTTCAGAATTTCACTCATGCTCGGCAACAATAAAATTCAATAAGTCTCTGACACTAAATGTTATGTCGGTGTACTTGCCAAGGGCTCTCAACGAACATAACACTGAATGGCTCCGTACAATCCGGGACCAACAGAGTGGTAAATGGCTCACTGGGGTGATTTTAACGTCCATTCACCATTTTGGGAAAGTGAATGTTACACAGTAACAAGTAACCGTCTTGTAGAAAATATTGTAGACAGTCCATTTCATCTGTTAAACAATGGCAGCGCCACAAGAATTCCAAACCACACGAAACACAGAGCAACAGCCATAGACCTTTCCCTTATTTCTCCGGAGTTAGTACCTTCATGCTCCTGGGAAACACATAAAGATACATTAGGTAATGATCATCTTCCTATTGTTATAACTCTCTCGAGAGAGCACTTACAGTCAAATGATGGTGTGGAAGATATCATATCAAGATAAATTTATAATGGAGCAGACTGGAATACATTTTGCAATATTATTGCTACACACAAGACTTCCCTAATAATGATGATGATGAAAATGTTGACGAATTATTTATAACATTCAAAAAAGCAGTTCTGTTAGCAGCTGACTCGCCTATACCTAAACTAAGAATTTTTACATTTACTTATCACACTGGCAACGTTTGGTGGAATGATGATTGTGAGAAGGCGGTAAATCATAAAAAAAAGAAAAATATAAACTCTACGTAAAAGATACAACTGAAGAAAATCATGCTGCGATGAATATAGCAAAATATCATTGTAACAGAGTAGTTAACTGTGCCAAAAGAGAATACTGACAATCTTTTTGCACTAAACAAGTTACTCGGCATGGAGATTCAAAAAAGGTCTGGAAAAAAATTACGGACATGAAAAATGGAATTAGATTTAGTTATCCAATAAAAATGGGCGACAATGACAAGGTTCCGTCAGATATGGAAAAAGCGGAAACCCTTGTTAGTATGTTTTCAAATAACAGCAGTGTAGAAGGACTATCATCACACTGTAGAGCCCATAGAGAAAACGCTAAATTAGATTCGTTCGTCATCAGGGCCAAACGGAATACCTTACCAGCTGTACAAGAAATGTCCCAAGGTGCTGGAGTGGCTCCACAGGCTGCTGCGATCAGCTTGGAGAAATCAGAAGATCAGCGGCCAGTGGATGACGGCAGATGGTGTGTACATCCCTAAAGAGCAAAACTCAAGTGACATCAGCCAGTTCAGGCCAATATCGCACGAACGGTTATTGTGCGTGTGTGGGTCGTAGAACTACTATACAAAAGGAATTGAGCTCTGATGTATTATTAGGGGATGTTACTAGAAGATCTGGGGATGTTGGGTATCTACTAATGCAATTGTGGGATGTTAATAAATCGGCACTGCAACTGACTAATGACTAAGATTCCTATGTACCGTTATCGAGAGAGAGAGAGAGAGAGAGAGAGAGAGAGAGAGAGAGAGAGAGAGAGAGAGAGAGAGAGAGAGAGAGAGAGAGAAGCATTCAGTCAGAGATTGGAGGGCTGAAGGTGAGCAAGTGTAGGTTCATGTTCAGAAACATACCAAACCGAAGATAGGACGAGGCAGAAATATTGCATCCTTTCAATGAACAGGCTCTTAGAATTTACACATGTATTTATTTTGACTACAAGTTATAACAGACATTCCCAGGAAATCTAACTCTCAACTAAGACCTTCTCTGTCTAGACCAATAAAAATAGAGAGACAAAAACCCAGAAGTCACAAACCTTAACACCAAGATCACTGTGGCCAGGCCCGAAGGCCGAGAGGCCCAGCAACACCTTGACTCACCTAGAGGATGCCAGGGAGGGGAGTTTTAGGAAGTTGATATCTTTAGTTTATGTAGCTTTTGCTCGAGTCGGAATTGAATAACTGTGAAGCGTGGCACGTCTTTGACACTGTCAGAGAACGTCAGGCACTGGACACTATCGAGGTCTGGTTTTCATTACTGACCCACTGCTCAGGGATGGGGGGGAGGGGGGGGGAGGGGCGTGGCAATGAGGGGGGGGGGGGGGGGGGGGGGGGGGGGGGGGAAGCAGGAGAGGGGACCTAGCAGCATGTCAATGCATCCGGGGTAGGCAATGACCGGATGTACCGTTAGGGGGGGGGGGGGGGGGGGGGGGGGGGGGGGGGGGGTTAGAATGTCTCTCAGGCGTCACGCTTTAGATCAAGGCAATCAATGGTTCGGTCATCCATCCTGGGTAGGTAAAATGACCGGATGTAACGGCTCGGGGAGGAGGGGATGGCACTGGAGAGGCTCAGAATGTCTCTCAGGTGTGTGTGTGTGTGTGTGTGTGTGTGTGTGTGTGTGTGTGTGTGTGTGTGTGTGTGTAGCTCATGTGTATATCACTCTGTGATAATTGCTCCAGCTCCCTTAAAAAAATGTCCTCATTTTTGCAATAATTGGAGATGAGAAGGGAAGGGCTGGACTATTTATAAAATAAGGTTGTGACTTCATATTTCAGTACAGGAATGGCATACGATCGGGATGTTTGGGGTCAGGGAATGTTAGACGCCTTAAGTCACGCATGAAATTATTTGAAATCTACATAGAGACAGCATTGCACATAGCTCTAGCCAGCATTACAATTTGTCACACGCCAGTGAGTCCATTTTCTCTGGGAAGATAAGCAGTAATATGTCACTGCGTTTCATTTGTCACTTAGAAGCAAGTCATGTCACATATGGGGGAAAGTGTCACATCACAGCATTGAGTCACAGTGTGATCGACATTTCGTTGCAGATCAGGTACAGTTTCTAGAACAGTTCACACGCCATTTAGCGTAACTTATGTGCAGCGTTGAGAGGAATGCTTCAAATTTTGAGCATCCCCAGCTTATAGTCACTCTGTAAGCCGATATGTCGATCGAACATTGTGGTGCGGAAGTCAGTCGTGGATGGAAGAACGTGCGGCGTTATGAAGTCACCACATGTCGTCCGCGCAGTGAGTGACGGCCTGTCCATCAATGAGGGTCAGATGGCGTTATGATGTCACCACGTCGTCCTCACAGTGAGGGACGGCCTGTCCATCAATGAGGGTCAGATGGCGTTATGATGTCACCACACGTCGTCCTCACAGTGAAGTGACGGCCTGTCCATCGGTGAGGGTCAGATGGCGTTATGATGTCACCACACGTCGTCCTCACAGTGAAGTGACGACCTGTCCATCGGTGAGGGTCAGATGGCGAGGGGTGAGGGTCAGATGGCGTTATGATGTCACCACACGTCGTCCTCACAGTGAAGTGACGGCCTGTCCATCAATGAGGGTCAGATGGCGTTATGATGTCACCACACGTCGTCCTCACAGTGAGGTGACGGCCTGTCCATCGGGAGAGTCAGATGGCGAATGCTGCCACATCAGGCATGATGGCCTGGAATCACGTTTGGGGGGAGACTGCACACAGCGGGGAGGGTGATCACTTTGCACACAGTCTGGCGTGATGCTTGCTGGTGCTCAACACGGGAGGTATACAGATGATTGCCAACCTCCTTGGTCAGAAACGATGATCACGTACCCACAGCTGGGCAATATGACGTAGACAACGGATATTGTGACAAAGTAGGTATGCTATTTAGCTGATGTATGTGCAATGCTTTATCTCGTAGGATGGGGGGGGGGGGGGGGGGGGGGGGGGTTAGACCAAATGGAGAGATAGAGAACCATAAAGTGCAATCGCATGCCACCCGAGTTCAGTCACATGTAGCCAGCGTACATTCATAATGGAATGAGCTACAAATTCGTAAAAATAATGTCAATGCAAACATGCAAGGCAAAGCGATATGAATTCCAACATGTAGCTCACTCAAAACTGCAAAATACAAGAGAAAGGCAAATAATACAACCTTCGGGTAAAAACAGAACACGTCATACCACATTCACAATAAGACAAAGAACTAGTGATAAGTAAGCCCTGAAATAAAAAAAAAAAAAAGATCCCAGTACTGAGAGGGGCATAGTAAGCATCAGTGATGAAGGGAGTTTAAAACAAATCATTCACGGCAAATGCAAATCATTCACGGCAAAGGCAAAATAATGCGACATACGTACGATATCTTCATGAACTGGGCATACAGAGTGTGTGAAAACAAAAGACAAAAAGTGAAGTATTTTAAGCGGCGTTTTTAATGGAACAAGCAGAGACTATTTGGCTTGCAAACCCATACATATCTCAACCATATACCGCCAACAAGTTAAAGCAAGGGCAGATTATGGTCTCGGGATATGGACTTCTACTTGATCACAACAGAAATACAAATCTTCCTTATAGAGTAGGTAACACACGGCAGAGCTTAAGTGATTATCTAAGGTGATGTCTTTTTATGAAACTGTGATATTCCAAAACAAACTGAAAGTGGCCTTCAAAATAATCATAGACTGCGAAACAATCATAGACTCCATATGATAAAACTCCTCTTTGAATAAAAATGTCATTTCTGTTACTGGGACGATGAATTCACATGTTCTTTACATACAGCAGCATCATTGATGAATGGAACCTGGCTAATAGCCGGGCAGAACAAAGCAGTAACTTGCTTAACAAAAAAAAAAAAACAACAGTGAATATGTTAGACAACACCTGCAGTGACGAATGAAGATGAACAATGATGAACATGAAGATGATGACCATGGCCATGGACAATGAGATGAATATGGTTTGTGGTGACAGAAACAACTCATGCATGATCCGATGAACGAAAAAAATGGATGACACATAAGCATGCAGACACGTCGTTACGTCAACGAAACATAAGGATCCTTAACACACACGACACAAACACGATGAATGCGCATATTCACAAGGATGATCGCTTGCGCTGTGTACACGAAATGCGACCAGATGTGTAACGTGACGCTAATAAACAACGATGTGGAGCAAAAGAGACCGAAAGCAGCTCCAACAATATTTGAATGGATACGTTTTGCAAAACCTGCTCATCAGTGTGCACCCGCATTAAATTAACAGATAATCCGAGAAAAAAAAAATGAAATGTATGGATAAAGTTGTGAGTTGCTCCGTGCGAATGTGAGAAGTCACATCATTCTGACATCGAAAAATACGTAAGCGTAAAGACGAACGCGCAGTCGCTCCGAAACAAAAATAAGCCGCAGAGGTAGAAGGAAAAATTGTCCGTTGATTCAGCAGCAGTTCCTGAAACACTCAAAAGACGTGTTAATATCCAAACATAAACAAAACACTGAATGAAACAAAAGTACTTGACAAATATTACGATTAATGGTCCTTGACGAATTGGGGGGGGGGGGGGGGGGGGGGGGGGGGGGATGAGGATGGGAAATGGCAGTGATCGGCACAAATGAAATCATCTGAACGTTGACAATGGGCCTGATGTATTACCAGCAGGAGAGTCGCCAGCGCATAACTCTCAAATACAATGCTGAGTAATAAAATTGTAGTACGTAGTCTCATAAAGTTCACAATCAACTGGCACGAAGGAGATATATTACCAGCAGGAGAGTCGCCAGCGCATAACTCTCAAATACAATGCTGAGTAACAGAACAATATATACAGAGGCAGGCAAGATTCTGGACCGTAGCACTTGGTCCTGCGGCGTTTGCGCCGTATAGTAGTAGAAGTAGTAGTAGCAGCCATGTAGTATTGTGAAGTCATGAGGCGTAATGTGCCGTTAGGAGTAATAGCAGTGGGCGGAGAAGTAGGATTATGTACAGTGGGTTGTCAGCGCCCAGTAGTGTGCTATAATAAACCGATCGTAGATCAAGGAAAAGGGGAGGTGGACCATGAATAATGACAATAAACGAACAGAGACAACACCGACCTTGCAGGAAGATTCATTACGTACGCACGTGGGCGTTTGAATTGTAAAGCAGTAGTATAGGCCTAATTAGCAGCTGAAGTAGAGTAATAAACGTATCTGTTTACACATGAACGGTAAGTAGACTGATAATAAATGTGGTACGTTTAGAACTGAAGCATTATTTGATCACTGATCGTGGACATTGCAGTCGAGACGAATCAGACAAACAAGACGCGACAAGACGATGTGACATGTCAGTGACACGGGAAAAATGTGCAGGGTCAGTGAGGGTAGGGCTTGTTCTTAATATAGACTCTAATAGGAACTACAATTGAAGAATGGCCTTATGTGCGGGACGGGTTCAGAGTCATGTGCTGTGTCCCTCTCATGCCAACCAGTCCTGGCTCTGGAAGTCACGAGGGGAAACCCCTGTCTGCTACTGCCGTGCTTAGTGCAAATGGCGGCGGTGTGACCGAAGATGTGGCAATGGTGGCACCGTAATAAAACCGGACCCGAATGGGGCTTGGGGTGGGTGTGGGTAGTGACTAGGGGAGGCAGCATAAGCGCGCCGTTCAATCAGAGAGAAAATTGTTCCAGATCGATAGGCTGATGCAAGAGTTATAACAAGGTGACAAAGAGGGAGAAAGAACAATAATCACACAGCACAAACCAGCAGCTGACGGGACGCTATCAGTTTTTGTACACATGCATGGTCAGACCCCCTAACCAACTATACACATCGTGTGATCAATGTCGGTCTCCGGTCATCGAAACCCTACTGGCCAGTCTTGCTAACCAAATTGGAGTGGGTGGGAGAGGGTGAGAGTGGGGATCACGTAGATCCAGTCCACTGAAAAGTTAGTGGCGGGAGGTGGGAAGGGAACACTTGCTGACAGATTAACAATAAATGACAATACATATATCGGAACGCTTCACAGGTACGAACTGGGTGCTTTCATTCAAATGACGTTTCTTATTATAGGCTGAAATGTCAGACACTTCGAAGCATAAAACGAAAATGAGACACGAGGAAAAATGGCGCTAAGCATACCCAGCTTTTTTTTTTTTTTTTTTTTTTTTTTTTTTTTTTTTAACTGCGGACATGATGTTCATCTGAATTCGGAGCGGTCGGTCGTCTGGCAACTGGAGGCTAGCCGCTTGCTGGGGCGGGAGCAGAGCTGCCTTTTTCTTGTTAACAAGAATATTGACGTCATTTAAACGACGAAATGTGACGTGCGTCACTGAGCAGAAAAGAATTCCTGTTTTGGCAATTAATTATGCTATTTGTAAAGACGTATTTGGAGTAAATAAGTGTTAAGCCGTTACTGAAAATGCAAAACAAACAAGCACATCATTTTGTAAGCCAACGAGTCACGTTGATGACTGCTTTTATTTATAGTATTTAAACGAACGATTTGAAACACTTAATATCTGATCAACTTGTCAAGCAAACATATTTTACTATCCATTGTTTTGTGAAAGGTGTGCGGATTATCGTTGTTCTCTGTAAGTATGTTTGAAGTTATGTCTTGGTTACTTGAAGGAATGTTTAGAGAACTGAGTCAACGCAAAGCTAAATGTAACAAAGTTTAACAGGAGAGACTTTTTTTTTGTTTTTTCAACAGATGTCCCTCAACTACACGAATCACTGCATGAATAAAGTACCTGGATTGTACACATCAGGCTCAGCTTATTTTCACAGGATTAAACACAAAGCATTTATGCAAAATTGAACACTCATGAGAGGCACAAACAAGTAGGGAAAAAAAAAATGATATACTGTACTCTGAGCAAGAAAGTGGCGGACATAGTAAGTGCACTACTGTAGAACATGCCTAGCAAAGGAGAACGGGACAAACACTTCGGTTTTACGACAGTGACGCGCCATAAACTGAGTGGCATGTAATGAAAGTGAGGAAGGAAAACGAACAAGTGGCATCACGTAAAGCGTTGCAAGTGATTGTTATAGCTTTTAGATGAACAGTTGTAACAGTGATTATCACTTACTTTCAAACAGTTATGTGAGCAGGAGTGCATGACAGACTGGGTAACAAACTGGGAAGTTAGGTAACCTAATTCAAATGAAAACAACGTCCATCCTGTCCGTACTACTACACACACCAGGCCCACAGCCCTAGAGGACCAAGATCGCCTTAACTGGCAGAACGCGAGTAGGGTCAGTGAACCGAAACAACGCCGCTGGACCTTTCGCCGGTTAGGGCCTAGTGGCCGCACGTTGAGGAGGAGGAGTTAACGGTACAACATATTCGCAGGCGGGCGGCCCACTGCGTGGTAAGGGAATCACCGGCGATGTGCAACTGAAAAGCCTGACTAGCAGGCCCATTTGTGAATTCTGCTATAATACCGCTCTAGAGGAATTCTTTTCTTTTCTTTCTTTTTCCTTTTTTTTTCAACCACCAGTTTTAGATAATTATTCATCCATGACAATTATTCATCCATGACAATTATTCATCCATGCCGATGCACTTATTAAACAGAGTAGGTTCTGATACAACTGCACGGCCTGACGAGCTCATAAAAATTATACCAAGGGAGAGTACAGGTAGAGGCAACACGCTTGGCTGCATAGTGAGGTGAGGAGGATCGACTCGCATCTCCACCAACTGTCGCACGAACGGATTTTGTGCGTGTGTGTGTCGTAGAACTATTATACAAAAGGAATTGAGCTCTGATGTATTGGGGGATGTTACTAGAAGATTTGGGGATGTTGGGGATCTACTAAAGTAATTGTGGGATGTGTAATATATCGACTCTGCAACTGACTAATGACTAAGATTCCGATGTACCGTTATCGAGAGAGAGAGAGAGAGAGAGAGAGAGAGAGAGAGAGAGAGAGAGAGAGAGAGAGAGAGAATGAAGCATTCAGTCAGAGATTCTAGGCTGAAAGTGAGCAAGTGTAGGTTCATGTTCAGAAACATACCAAACCGAAGATAGGACGAGGCAGGCAGCATATTGCATCCTTTCAATGAACAGGCTCTTAGAATTTACACATGTATTTATTTTGACTACAAGTTATAACAGACATTCCCAGGAAATCTAACTCTCAACTAAGACCTTCTCTGTCTAGACTAATAAAAATAGACACTCAAAAACACAGAACTCACATACCTTAACACCATGATCACTGTGGCCAGCCCGAAGGCCGAGAGGCCCAGCAACACCTTGACTCACCTAGAGGATGCCAGGGAGGGGAGTCCTAGGAAGTTGATATCTTTAGTTTATGTAGCTTTTGCCCGAGTGTGAATTGAATAACTGTGTAGCGTGGCACGTCTTTGACACTGTCAGAGAACGTCAGGCACTGGACACTATCGAGGTCTGGTTTTCATTACTGACCCACTGCTCAGGGATGGGGGGAAGGGGGAGGGGGTGTAGCAATGTGAGGGGGGGGGGGGGGGAGCAGGAGAGGGGACCTAGCATGTCAATGCATCCGGGTAGGTAATGAACGGATGTACCGCTCGGGGGGGGGGGGGGGGGGGGGGGGGGGGGAGGGGGGGCTTAGAATGTCTCTCAGGCGTCACGCTATAGATCAAGGCAATCAATGGCTCGGTCCATCCTGGGTAGGTAGAATGACCGGATGTGACTGCTCGGGGGGGGGGGGGGGGGGGGGGGGGGGGGGACACTGGAGAGGCTCAGAATGTCTGTGAGGTGTGTGTGTGTGTGTGTGTGTGTGTCTGTGTGTGTGTGTGTGTAGCTCCTATGTATATCACTCTGTGCACTACATTTGTCACACGCCAATGAGTCCATTTTTATCTGGGAGGATAAGCAGTAATATGTCACTGCG
>JADBJO010011618.1:25076-40076 GCA_016801955.1 Conus betulinus | reverse complement strand
GTTTCAGTCAGTCAGTGTGTGTGTGTGTGTGTGTGTGTGTGTGTGTGTGTGTGTGTGTGTGTGTGTGTGTGTGTGTGTGCGCGCGTGCGTGCGTGCGTGTGTGTGTGTGTGTGTGTGTGTGTGTGTGTGTGTGCGTACATACGTGCGCGCGCGCGCGCGTTTGTGTGTGCGTGCGTGCGTGCGTGCGTGCGTGTGTGCGTGTGTGTCTGCGTGTGTGCGCGCGCACGCATGTGTCTGTGTGTATCTGTACGTACGTGGGCAAGTGCGTCCGTTGTGTTGCTGCTCTGTTGGCAACAACAAACCTTTAAACCCATGTGTTTTAGAAAGCAGAGAGAGAGAGAGAGAGAGAGAGAGAGAGAGAGAGAGAGAGAGAGAGAGGCAGGCAGACAGAGAGACAGACAGAGAGAGAGTCAGAACACACTATTTTTCATGACATGACACACAGACAGAGATGAAACACTTTCCAAAGCACACTATTTTTCATGCATTATGCACATACAAAGGCGCATTGCACATGACACAATACAAAGCTCACTACATGCATGACACAATACAAAGGCACATTACATGCATGACACAATACAAAGGCACATTACATGCATGACAATACAAAGGCACATTACACACAATACAAAGGCACACACATACATGACACAATGTAAAGGCACATTACGCATGAGAGAATGCAAAAGCACATTACGCTTGACAAAAATAGACAACAGACACAGTGTAGGTCAAAACATGGCATTGTACAAAATACACATCGTAGAACAAAACATATCAGGAAGCAAAATACACATCGTAGGACGAAGACACATGATACAGAACAGAGGCACATAACATTTACACAAAGACACATACCATGTGGCACACACAGACTTGTACAAGACGCAGAATACAAGATAGACACGTAAAGACCATATCTACCTTTTTAAATACCTTATCCGACCTTTTTAAGACCTGTATGATTTTTTAGGACCTCATCTGACCTTTTTCAAGACCTATCTGACCTTTTTAAATACCTTATCTAACCTTTTTTAAAACCTTCTCTGACCTTTTAAAGACATTATCTGACCTTTTTAAGACCATATCTAACCTTTTAATGACCTCATCGGACCTAAACACTTGAAACCAGTATGCAACCATCGTTCCTAAACAATCTTAAGCAGTGTTACGTTGCTCTCAAATACTACAAGAAAATTGTGTCGAGCAAATCCTCATTATTAGGACTGATATCAGTACTGTTATCATTAGCATTACTGTTATTGATTTCTTAATCCCTGATATGCGCACGTGCATCGATGAGATCCTCACATGACCTCCTCAATGGGGCATGATTTGAACCTCCTAAGCTTATACTACTCACCACACGTGGAACACCTAGTCCTCCCCCTGACGTCTATGTTGTCATACGTCATTGTCTATACGTATTTCTTTGTCTTTCGTTCTATGTCATCAAGCCTATAAGATTTTTGTTCCGTTTCTTTTCTTTTCTGTTTTCTTTCTCTCTCTGTCTTTCTGTCTGCCTTTCTGTCTTTCCTTCTCTTTTTTTTTTTTTTTTACTTTTCTTTCTCTTTCTATCATTCTTTCTTTTCTTTTCTTTTAATGTCTTTTCTTCTTTCTTTTCCTCTTCCTTTTCTTTTCTGCCTTTCTTATTTTGTGTGTGTCTCTTTTTCTTCCATTTTATTTCTGTCCTCTTTTTTCATTCCTTTCTCTCTTTTTTTCTTGCTTTCTTTTCTATCTTAATGCCTGATACGCTGGCACCTTATCTCTGCGCATGCACACTGATGAGATCGTCACATGAGACCCTCAATGAGGGATTCATCCCTCATATACTACCACTCACCACCTTGGAACACCTAGTAGTCCTCTCTGACGTCTATCGTGCCATACGTCATCGCCTGTACGTAGTTATTGGTCTCGTTTTATGTCATCACTACACTGCACGTGCACCGAGAGAGAGAGAGAGAGAGAGAGAGAGAGAGAGAGAAGAAAGGAAGGAAAGGCAAAGAAAGAACAGTAACTGCGCCGTGCGTGTCGCCTGTTTTCGGCCAAATTGATGTTGTTCCTTATTTTTCTGTCAGTGGGTGTGAAAGAAAGAAAGAAAGGAAGAAAGAAAGAAAGAAAAGAAAAGGAAGACAGAAAGGAAGAAAGGATTTGGTCTACTCCATAGAGCGTCCTCCTTCATGTTTGTTCTTTCAGTGCAGTAAGACTTAGCTTGCAGTGGCCGCAGCCCTCCAAGTCGTTCTTGTGGAGGTCTCTTCGTGGGCAACAACAGTGTGCTGCACTCGCCTCCCGTTGATCTCGTCTGGCCTAACTGGCAGACTACACTAAACCACCTAGATCTTGTTCCGCTGGTTTCTCCCCGAGTTTTCTTTCTCCCATCGGGAGGAGGACGACTATTCTGTCACAGAAATAACATTTCGGTCCAATGGGAACAGGTCGACCTCAAGCTCTCGCTCCCTTCCGTCGGCAGCGCAGATTTTCTCTGTGTGAGAGTGCTTTTTTTTTTTTTTCGTGTGGAAGGTGAAGATAATGCAGAGTACACTGCTTTCCCCCCGAACACGCGCATGCACGCGTGCGTGCTTTCTTGCATGAATGTGTGTCTGATTCTCTGTGTGTGTATGCTTTTGCGTAACTGCATTTGTTTGTTTCAGTTTGTTCGTTGGAGCCTACAACTTGATTTCTTTTGTGTAATTATTTCCCTTGGAAGTGAAAGGCGTGGATTTAGTTCACAAAGGAGCGAGAGTTATCGTACGTGTTTTGTAATTATTGTCTACCATTTCCTGCGTCACTTCAGATTTTCTTTCAGAATGGAAACCAAAATTAAGCAGAAAAATGTAACATTTTACATTTGAAGTAAAGAAATTAAAACCACGACGAATTATGCTTTTAAAAAAGAAACGAAAAAAAAAAAAGAAAGAATAAAAAGGTAGGGTTTAGCAGGACTTAAATAAGATCTACGGCTCCTACTACAATCAGGTTCGGGGAAGTCGTCGCGGCACCAACTCTACCTTTTACAGCGAAAAAATGAAATATTAGAAATAATATTCTCCAGAATTGAGAATTAATCGGTATTGCGGAGGAAAGAGTAGGAAAATAATAATGCTATGTCAAATAGACTATTTCAGATGGTTAAAAGAAAATGAATCTGTAAAATCGAAAATCCACCACAGTGCTGGTGTATCGTCAAGCAGTTCTCTATAGCCCTAAAGAAGGTACAGCAATTGCACGATACATCTCTACACTTCCGAGGTCTGTGGTAACAGACTGGTGAGTAAATTGGCCTGACAATGAGCTCTACGCACATTTCATATAACACAAATAAACCTTCACGAATAAATTTCTGACTGAAACGGTGATAAAGTCTATAAAAAAAAAAAAAAAAAGAAGAAAGAGAGAAGTTACAATATGGAAGGGGGTTGCGTGTGGCAAAAGACAGTCAGAGGAGCAGGAAGCACAATGTGTCGACGTTTTCATTGCGACTGAACGTGGGCGCCAACTCCATCCTTTTTCTCTGCGTCGGCGTGCGGCTGTGGAAAGAGGTATAACAGGGGTAGATATACATCTCGGCGTGTGATTGTCGTTTACAATGTAGTAGTAGATTTCTGGCCTGTTTCCCTCCCATCTCTCTCTCTCCTGCTCTGGAAGAATGACGAAAAACTATTGATCCAAGCAATTGAATGCATGACAGATAAATTATTCACCATAAATAACCATATCAATACAAACACGGGTCCTCTGTCACGAAGTTCTTTTGTTCCATTTGTTAGAGAATCTGGGAATCGGATCTTTAAACTCTGTGTGTGTGGACTCTAAATCTGCTTGTTTGTGTGTATATGCATCTGTGAGGGTGAATCTTTTCATAGTCACATGCTTTTTTTGTTGTGTGCGCCAACATTTCTTATGACTCTTTGCTTAGAACGATTATCAGTACAAGACACGCAATTATATAAATCGTACGCGTTTGACTTAGACCTATCATTCTCGTTATTTTCTCCATCATTATCATTTGGGTGCCCAATTGGAGAAGAGAAGTTCTTTCTTCGTGTTCATCTTTGGAAAGCGTTCTTTTCACCTTTGCCTCTCTCTCTCTCTCTCTCTCTCCCCCCCCCCCCCCCCCCCCCCTTCCCTTCATTTTGCTATGTTCGTGATGATTAATTGATTCATTACAAAAACAAAACAAAACAAACAAACAAAAGCTGCTCATACATTGTCTTGTCAACAATTACTTCCCTTGGCAAAACATGTTTTCTGCTCTCGGATTCATAAACTGGTTGGAAAGGGTGGATCCAAGGTCTGATCTTTGTTCTCTCTCTCTCTCTCTCTCTCTCTCTCTCTCTTTGCTATTTTCGTACGTATTTTCGTATTGATTGCGTAATATCTCCTATTGCTACAAAAAGGTATTCATATGTATAACAGACGTAGGAAAAAGACCAAACAAAATTTGATTTTTGTGTCTGTAAGACTAAGTGAGGTATCATTCATACAAGAGCAGCGCTAACGGTCTTTCTTATTCTTCCTTTCTTTGTGTGCAAGGTAAGGTAAGGTAAGGTAATGTTGCATAGAGCCCAGCCGACCGCAGGGCCATATCAGGGTTGTCACCACGTTAAAAAAATCAACTCACAAGTCGTCAAAAAAAGAGAAAAAAAAAAAAAAACACACACCTCTTTAAAATACATGTTCTAAAAATGCATCAGAAACTTCGTGAAAAATCTTCTGTGTGTGTGTGTGTGTGTGCGCGCGCGCGCGCCGCGTGCGTAGCTGTACGTAGCTGTATAAATTTGTGCCCGACTGTACGTCGGAGCGTACCACTATAATTATTTTGGAGTTATTTCCCTTTCCGTGGTCCAACTCATATCTGCAGTACTCTCATCCACAATGTCATTTGAAGCTGCTCTGATGTTAAAAACAGCAAAATAGCAACAACAAGAAATTCAAGGGGAAAAAAAGAGAAAGGTACTGGCAAGAATCTGTACCCTCCTCCTTTAATTCTGTTCACGCGTACAATATATATATATATATATATATACATATATAGATATATATATATATATATATATATAGAGATATATAGCAAGGGAACGAATTATAAGTTCTGAATCGGTAAAAATTACTTCCCCTGTCCGAAAATGTTCAACTTTTTTTTTTTTTTCAGTAGAAAGTGTTTTCATTTGTAATGAATTCTCTGGATGATCATGCATTCCCGGTAGGTCAACTGCAAGCATTAGTGGCATTGTCTTTGGGCCACATATTTCAAACTTTTACTACGTGTGGTTAAAATGAACTCTGTAGTGTTTGTGCAATCTTTGCTGACAGACGGCGAAAAGAAAAGAAAAAAAAAAAAAGGACAGTGACATGACAGCAGGCGTAAACTGACACAAACCTAACAGAGAAATGCCTTTCCGTACGTTGGACAAGATGGAAAAAAAAAAAAAAAAAAAAGATAGGGGCAACAAATGACAAAACAAAACACGACGCGTTTCGAGACCTCTTTGGCCTTTTTCTTCTGGCAAGATTAACCAACATTTGGGACAATTCGAAACGAAGAACGAGCAATTAGTCACTGTTCTTCTTGTAACTGCTGGGCGCAAAATGAATCCATTTGAGTCAGTTCATACGTAATTCTAAACATTAGTTTTGATTGCCAAGGGAAGGAATTATCAGTTCTGATTCGAAATATTTACTTCCCTTGTCTGAAAATGATCAGCACTTCTTTGAATAGAAAAGTTGTCTTTTTTTCATTTGTAATGATTTTGCTGATTTGGCGCAAAGAAATCTATCAAAAGATTAGTTTATACTGCAAAGGGAATAAATTAGAAGTTTTGAATCGAAAGAGTCAAATTTTGTTGAATTTTGGTCTGTCTGCGACTGATATCTGAATTAAACACACACACACACACACACACACACACACACACACACACACACACACACACACACACACACACACACACACACACACACACTGTTGCATGGCAACCTTTTCAACTCAAAATGAACATGCTTAAATGCCGTCTGTTTCAATCCCCAGGGTACACCATTGCAGAAAACGGAGTAGTATGCTGGTGATTCAAACAGATACGTTAGAAGGAGATATGATGCGCCCCCCACTCTGCCCAAATAACATCTGATACTGCCAGACCACATCAGTCTGGAGCCCAGTACAATCAACTGTCAGAGAAAATCCTGTGTAGCAGAGGGTCATTGCTCAGGTCACGGCCTGTACCCCCAATGCCTTCTCCACCTCCAACTGTAAAGGGATCAGGAGCCAGCACAGGCGTTGTGCTCACACTGACGTCACTACTGTCATACCATCATGCAGGGGCGGGGCAGGAAGGGAAGGAGTCGGGGAGGGACTGCAGGCGGAAATGGAAACCTAGTTCCAAGAGAAATGACTACTCCGCCGGACAAACCAATGACAAAACAAACACGACGCCTTTCCAGACCTCTTGTGTCTTGTTACTCAGGCAACATGAAACACCATTTGGGACCATTCAACACGAAGAACGAGCACTCACTCACTTTTTTTTTTTTTTCTTTTTTCTCATCATGATTGGGCAAGAGTTACTCTACTTCTTCGTAGGCGTCGCGTTTTGTCATGTCATTTGTTTGTTTCGTTCGTTGGGCGGCATAGTTCTTTTATTGTTTTGAACTGTTTTGAAAGAAAAGGCTGATTCAATCCCACAAAGAGCAACTCCAATGAAGATATTCTGATCAATCCCAACCGAATTACTGCCCTTTGTTTTCTTGTAGGAATACTGCCCTTTGCTTATTTTTTTCAAGGTTCCTTTCATTCTTTTTCTCGACATCGATTCACTCTGTGCGCACGAAAGAAACGCACGGAAAGGACTACAATTGGGATGAACATAACGCCGATTACATTGATTTAGAGAGAATGAGTACGGACAATAAATATGAAGAGGGGAGCCGGGGAGTATTGTCAAAAATAGGAACGATTTAGTTCCGTTGAACCTACATTTTGTTTTTTGTTGTGGTGGTGGCTGATGTTACTGTGGCGCTTGCTGTTGCTGTTGTTACATATCATCGTTCTGTGCATTCTTCGCCACGCTTCTTAGACAGACCAGACAGACACGGAGAGACAGAAGAGGCACAGCGACGAGTAGAGACAAAAGAATGAGAGCATATAGAGATAGACAGAGAGAAGCAGGGATGATAAGATGTAAGGAATGACAGTAACCAACAACAGCAACATGAACGAAAGACATCCAGAAAAAAATGAAATAAAACGAAATAAAATAAAGAGAGAAAGATACAAAAGAAAGAAAAGCAGGGTGGGAGGTGGGGGTGGGGGGGGGGGGGGGGGGGGGGGGGGGGAAAAAAAGAAGACAGAAAAGGAAGAAAGAAAGATAGTAAGAAAAAAGGGAGTAAAAGAAGACCGGAAAGAAAGAAAGAAAGAAAGAAAGAAGGAAAGATCGATAGATAGAAAGAAAGACAGACACCAACAAACAAAAAGAAAGAAATACACACCAAAACAAGGCCCAAATGACACAAAGTTGCCATCCATCTGTCTGGAGAGACAATGGTGTTGCGCCATGGATCAGTCAGTTGTGGAGTTGCAGCGCCTGCTGTGGCTGAAGAGCCTGATCCTCGAGCGGAAGACTCTGTTGCAGTTGCTGCAGGTGAAGTCTCCGTCATCAGTGTCTGTGGGTGCCGACGCCATTCTTTGCCCGTCTGCGGCGCCTCCGCCTCCGTTCTTCCCACTGGGCCTCTCTCCTCTGCTCTGCTCTGCTTGCTTGATGCCGGCCTTGATGGTGGACCGCCAGCTGACCCGGTCTGAAGCTGCTGTCTTCAGGTCTGCTGGGTCGATGTTGCCAAAGACAAACACAGAAATTTTCAATAACAACAAGAACAAAAGTACAGAAAATGTTTTGAAAGAAGAGAAAAATAGACAACAAAAACAAAGCAAAAACTGACAAGACATAGCCCAAAACAGAAAAAATATATATAGACAAACCCCATAGAATGAACATAGAAATGGTCAATGAAGTATAAAAATAATGGAAGACGGACACACGCGAGAAAGTTTTCAAACAAAAGAAACAAAACAAAACAAAAAAAAAACACAAACAAACAAAAAAAAAAAAAAAAAAAAAAAAAAAGAAAGAAAAGAGAGAAAGAAATATACGAAAACTCCGAAAAACAACTCCTAAAAGGATACAAAGAAAGATAGACAAAGAAAAAATTGAAGGTTTTCAAGAAAAAGAAGAAGAAGAAGAAAAGAAGAGCTCAACAAGAGAATGTTTTTGGTTGCTTGCTTGCTTGTTTGTTTGCTTGTTCTCCTTTTGGGTAACAACAGTGTGCTGCACTCGCCTCCCGTTGATCTCGTCTGGCCTAACTGGCAGACTACACTAAACCACGTAGATCTTGTTCCGCTGGTTTCTCCCCGAGTTTTCTTTCTCCCATCGGGAGGAGGACGACCTGACTGTTCTGTCATAGAAATAACACCTCGGTCCAATGGGAACAGGTCGACCTCAAGCTCTCGCCCCGTATCGTGGGCAGCGCAGATGTTTCTCTGTGTTAGATTTCTCTGTGTGTGTGTGTGTGTGTGTGTGTGTGTGTGTGTGTGTGTGTGTGTGTGTGTGTGTGAGAGAGAGAGAGAGAGAGAGAGAGAGAGAGAGAGAGAGAGAGAGAGAGAGAGAGTTTTTTTTTTTTTTTTTTTTTTTTTTTCGTGGGAAGGTGAAGTAACGCAGAGTACACTGCTTCCCCTGACCCCCCCCCCCCCCCCCCCCCCCCCCCCCCCCCCCCCCTCTGAACACGTGCATGCACGCGGCGTGCATTCGCGTATGAATGTGTGTGTCTGTTTGTGTGTGTGTGCATTTGTTTGTGCTGGTCTGTTGGTCCGAGCCTGCAACTTGATTTCATTTGTAATTATTTCCCTCGGAAGTGATGGGCATGGATTTAGTTCATAACGGAGCAAGAGTTACCGTACGTGTTTTATAATTATTGTCCACCGCTTCCTGCCTCACTTCAGATTTTATTATAAGTTAAAAACCAAAATTAAACAGGAAAAGCTAACGTTACTACGTTTAAGGCAAACAAATTGAATAACTTCGATTAGTACTTCAAAAAGACAGAAAGAAAGAATTAAAAAAAAAGCTTAACAGGATTGAAATATAATCTATGGCTCTTAGTGTAAGAGAGGTTTGCCTCTACATGTTGGAAAATAGAAACGGATTTCATAACAGCAATATAAAAAATGAAGTAAAGAGTCAATATAATTTGCAATGCTAATTTGAAGGCCTACAACCAGTGGAGGACGAATGTAAAACAGGAAGATAACAAAGAGCAAAATGTGAATGTGTGTGTGCAAGTGCAACACTATGTTATTTTGTTGTCAGTATGTGTGCGAGCACAACACTATGCTATTCTGTTGTCAGTACCACACTATGTGTGCGAGTACAACACTAAGTTATTCTGTTGTGTTCACCACACTATGTTGAATGGACAGTAAATGGTTCCACCCAGTGTGTGTGTGTCCGTAGCTGCATATATCTGTGCCTGTTCGTATGTCAAAGCATAGAACTATAATTCTTTTATAGTTATTTCCCTTTCCGTGACCGAACTCATAGCTGCAGGTCTCTCGTCCACAGTATGATTGGAAGCTGCCCTGATATTAAAATAGCGACAACAAGAAAGGAAAAAGGTACTGGCAAGAATATATATATATATATATATATATATATATATATATATATATATATATATATATAGGGCAAACAAAACGACAAAGCGAAACACGACGCGTTGCGAGACCTCTTTAGCTTTCTTCTTCAGGCAAGGTTAACCAACATTTGGGACAATTCGAAATGAAGAACGAGCAATCAGTCACTTCTCTTCTTTGTAACTACTGGGCGCAAAATAAATCTATTTAAGTCAGTTCACCTGTAGAAATATTATAGTTTATACCGCCACGGAAAGGAATTACTTCCCTTGACTGAAAATGGTTAGCATTTGTTTGAACAGAAAGGTTTTTTTTTTTTTTTCCATTTGTAGTGAATTCGCTGATAAAGCGCAAAAGAAATCTATCAAAAACATTAGCGTACACCGCCAAGGGAATAAATTAGAAGTTCTGAATCGAAAGAGTTTAAAAGTTTATATGTGTTGAATTTTGCTCTGTCTGCATTGGATATCCGAATCAAACGCACACACGCGCACGCACGCACGCACGCACGCACGCACACACGCACGCACGCACGCACACACACACACACACGCACGCACGCACGCACGCACGCACACACACACACACACACACACACACACACACACACACACAGTGTTGCATAGCATCCTTCCAACCTTCCAACTCTAAATGGATACGCTTAAACGCCGTCTGTTTCAATCCCCAGGGTACACCATTGCAGAAAACGGAGTATGTTGGTCGTTCAGTGGAACTCCTGGGCAAATAATTTCGTTAGAATGAGTTTCAGACATCCAGAGACCAATCAACCAGGTGTACCGTGCATAGACTGTGCTATATACTGGTTCTGGGTCAGGGTGCATTCCCACCTCCTGATCTGGATGCGTCCCACCTCTGCCCAAATAACATCTGATACTGCCAGACCACATCAGTCTGGAGCCCAGTACAATCAACTGTCAGAGAAAATCCTGTGTAGCAGAGGGTCATAGCTCAGGTCACGGCCTGTACCCCCAATGCCTTCTCCACCTCCAACTGTAAAGGGGATCAGGAGCCAGCACAGGCATTGTGCTCACACTGACGTCACTACTGTCATACCATCATGCAGGGGCGGGGCAGGGAGAGAAGGAGTCGGGGGAGGGACTGCAGGCGGAAATGGAAACCTAGTTCCAAAAGAAATGACTACGCCACCGGACAAACCAGTGACAAAACAAACACGATGCCTTTCCAGACCTTTTTGTGTCTTCTTCCTCAGGCATCATGAAACACCATTTGGGACCATTCAACACGAACAACGAGCAACTGCTCACGTTTTTTTTCATCATGATGATTGGGCAAGAGTTACTCTACTTCTTCGTACGCGTCGCGTTTTGTCATATCATTTGTTTGTTTTGTTCCTTAAGCGGCATAGTGCTTTTCATTGTTTTGAAAGAAAAGGCTGATTCAATCCCACAAAGAGCGAGTCCAATGAAAATATTCCTGATCAACTCCAACCGAATTACTGCCCTTTGTTTTCACGCAAGAATTACTGCCTTTTGCTTCCTTATTTTTTTTTTTTTTCACAAAGTGTTTTTAATTGTTTTTCTTAACATCGATTCACCTTGTGCGCACGAAAGAAACGCATGAAAAGGACAACAAATGGAGTGAACATAAAGCCGATTGTGTTGAATTAGAGAGAAAGAATACGGACAATAAATATGAAGAGGGGGAGGCAGCCGGGGGGGGGGCGGGGGGGGGGGGGGGGGGGGGGGGGGGGGGTCAAAAAGGAAAGATTTAGCTCCGTTTTGATTGATGAATCTGGATTGGTTTGTGTTAAACTCTTTAACATATCAGTGCCTCGGAGCCTATATCATTATTATGTATACGTCGCTAAAGTCACAACGATGAATGTATTTTATAACCTTGGACCAAAAAGCTCATATTTTCCCTAAACTGGTTTCTCGCACAATCAATGTTGGCGCCATTTTTCATCTTCCGCCGACCAAAAACCTGGACTGTTTCTTGATTTGCCAAAAGTTTGTGAGAAAAAAACTGTCGAATCAGAAAAAATGTTCATTCCAAATCAAGTGCGTAAGCTCTCATTTCGTGGATCGCATGCCTACGATCTTTTCCGCACAAGCTTGCGACTCTACGACATGACTGACGATGCCGACCTGTCTGGAACAGTCGCCGTCTTCGTTCCACTTTGTGTCATTGTCGGAGTTGTGCGCTAATTCTCAGTCTACGAAATTCAGACTTCCCGATCGAAATGTTGTTGATGACTCCATGTCTATGATAAATACAAATGAAAATGTATAGACATTATTGGTCCGTTTCCACAGAGTATTTTTTCCATCGAAAGTCGTATCCAGAGCTCATGTCGACAGCCAGGAGGGAGGAAAGCCAGCTGTGTCTGGTACTCCTTTTCAAAGACCAAGTTCTCCGCTCAGATACAGTCTTGGAGAATCACATCTACAGGTGTGAACAGACTGAAACGCCTGCTGTTCAGTCATGACAGAAATAGTTCATGCTGTTTGGTGTTTATTATGGCAATAGAGAAAAAAAGGACACAAACTCCTTCTCCGTGGATTCATTCTTCGATTTTTAATCACCAACAATGTCATACAGCGACAACATTATCCAGTGTGACATGCTTCATATTATTCTTTGGGTTCTGAAGTTGTCGTCCATAGTCCATGAACATGTTGGAATGCTTTGAACGGACGGCGAAGCAGACAACACGGAAGCTACGACAGAAAGCACCAACTTGTGTCAGTTCCTGCCTCGCCAGGCCCGTTTGGTCTGCGGCACACGTGTTGCTGATCACACACACACACACACACACACACACACACACACACACACACACACACACACACACACACACACACACACACACACACACACACACCATATTGTTATCTTGCCAGAAAGACGTCAATAGTAAGTTAAAATGATAATTAGGTAATGTAATCACTGATTGAACATGACACATAAGACGTCTTCAGCATTCTTTAATGACATTTTATTAATGAACAAGGGAATTGGTCAAAAGCAATATCCCAGACAACGTGACAAACAGAAATAATACACACAAACATAACACACCATGAGACAGAACCGACAGGCCGAGAGGAAATACGAGAGTCAGACAGACAGACAGACAGACAGACAGACAGACAGACAGACAGGCAGACAGGCAGACAGACAGTCAGGGAGACAGACAGACAGAGACACAGACAGACACAGAGACAGAGTAGAGACGACAGAGTGAGACGAATAGAGGCAGACAGAGGACAGACAGGGATGGGAAGATGACACGAAGACGACAGCAACCAACACAGCGATGAGTAGAGACGAAAGAGTGAGACGAAAAGAAAAGAGAAAAGACAGAGGAAAGCAGGGATGGGAAGATGTACGAAACACACAGCAACCACACACAGCAACATGAATACACACACACACACAGCACAAAAACACAGACACAACTGACACACACACACACACACACACACACACACACACACACACACACACACACACACACACACACACACACACACACACACACACACACTCACACTCCGTTTCTCTCTCTTCAACAACTCTCTCAATCTCTCTCTCTCTCTCTCTCTCTCTCTCTCTCTCTCTCTCTCTCTCTCTCTCTCTCTCTCTCTCTCTCTCTCTCTGTACTGCTCTGGAGGCCGTTTTGACACGTGCAAGTGCGCGCGCCCCGCGTCCCCAAAACAGACAAAGCACCGGCCAAAGCTGGCACGGGAATCATGTTCCTTTTTCTTTTTCTTTTTTTCTGGTTTTCCTGCAAGTTGTTCCATGATGAGCGATGCACAGAAAGCTGCTGGTTGAAAGTGGTTGGAAAATTGCAGTGGAACACATTGTGTGGACATAGAGTGACGGAGGACAGTGCAGTGTGTGGACAAACTGTACTACAGTACAATACAGTTCAGTGTGTGGCTATACAGGTTAGTGGTCAGTACGTAACTCTGTGTCTGTGTGTGTGTGTGTGTGTGTGTGTGTGTGTGTGTGTGTGTGTGTGTGTGTGTGTGTGTGTGTGTGTGTGTGTGTGTGTGTGTGTGTGTGTGTGTGTGTGTGTGTGTGTGTGTGTGTGTGTGTGTGTGCGTCGTGTGCACGTGCACGTGTGTGTGTGTGTGTGTGTGTGTGTGTGTGTGTGTGTGTGTGTGTGTGTGTGTGTGTGTGTGTGGTGTGTGTGCGTGTCTGTGTGTGTGTGTGTGTGTGTGTGTGTGTGTGTGTGTGTGTGTGTGTGTTTGTCTGTCTGTCTGTCTCCAGTGTATCTGTGTGTGTACAAATGTTGCACACAAAGCTTCCTGTTGTTTAATCCCTCTGAGTCTCCCAGCATCAGTGACTCTTCATCTGCCTGTGTCTGTCTGCCTGTCTGTCTGTGTGTGTTATGGGCGTTGTAGACGTGTGGATACTTTAGCTGGTATATTATATTAATATTCTATAAGCATCACTCGCACCCCTCGTAACGCACGCCCTCCACCCATAAACATGCGGGAAAACCAAGGAACAATTTCTACAATTTAATGAAACACTTTATGGGATCAGTTAACAACATTTATTCAATCAAGAAAAGAAAAACTTATTCTTCAACCAATTTGATCATCGGCTCCGAGCCCCCACCTTGGTTCTTCCACTAGCTCTGAAAGTATATAGTAAGTCCTACCACTCATCCCCCAAAAAATCAAAATACGAAAAGAAATGGATGAACGCCCCACACCCACACACAAATCAACAAATATCATAGCAAGACATAGAGAATATTTGCCTCACCTTAGGTCGGAGGAGGGGGAAGGGGGGTGGTCTCACACACACACACACACACACACACACACACACACACACACACACACACACACACCCACACTCGAACTCGGCTAGGCTCACACAGTTCTCAATGTCTGTGGGGGCGCCGTCCCACTTCTTGCCGCTTACTGTCGTCGCGTTGTCCTTGCTGGCACGGACTTTCACCCCTCACACCTGAGGATGAAGGCGAGGGGTTGACCTCCAAGTTTCTGCTGGCCTACCCCTGCCCACTTGTTGGTCCCTGGAGTCTCAGCCGGGTGCCGGTTTCCCGTCGGGGCCGCACTTCGCCCCCCCACTCAGCCTCTCAGGTTGTCGTCGGCGCCGGACGTCCGCCAGGGATGTCCCCCTCTTCTGCTCCCTCGCTGGAGCCTCGGCAGTACACTGGGCCTATTAGACTTTGCCCAAGTCTCTGGTCACTCCGCCCACTGGACCGTCCTGTGGGGGTCTCCTATGTACTGCCGACACACCGACACTTCACCGTGGGTCACACCTGACTGGAGGTATGTCACGCACAGGAA
>JADBJO010011618.1:0-22883 GCA_016801955.1 Conus betulinus | reverse complement strand
AAGAAGACAGACCAGACAGAAGAGAGGCAGAGAGCAGAGAGGAGGAGAGATAGGCTGGCATATAAATAGATATAGGCTGGTATTGCAGAGACAGACAGACAGGACAAACTATTCATAAAAGCACTAATGAGATGGGGGATGGTTAAAACAGAAGGAAACTTACAAACAAAAAAAACAAACAAACTACAGAGAGAGAGGTCAGGTCAGAGGAGGGTGGGGAAGAGAGAATGGTAGGTAGGGGGAGGAGAAAAGGGATGGTAGACAGAGTGGGGAGTGGGGATGAGCGATTTTAACGGAATAGATTTTATGTTTAGACGATTTATTCAAACTATGGTTCACAGAAGACTTTGGGCGAATCATTGTAATCGAATAATTTAACTACTGAGACATGAAATGTTTATGCAAATGTTCCTTGAAAAGTTTTAAGTATTCATGTTTTGTAGATTCGGTGGAAGTGAGTTCCAGACATATGCTCCAGAGTAAGCTAGGCTTGTTTTGTATAAATCAATGCGTGGGTAGGGAAGAAGAATTTCGTCGAGCCAGAAAAAGCTGTTCGATCTTGTGAACAGTCCAGCAAGGCGTTTCACAGCTGTAGTCAGCCTCGTGCCAAGGACATGAAGGAAGGGAAAGGCAGACGTGTGTGTGGGAAAATGGCCGAATGGATCTTTCCTCAGTCCTATCCAAACTGGGCCTTCAAAAGCCTCTGTCTGCATATATCTGTCTCTGTCTGCCTGTCTGTCTGTGTTGGAAATAGCCGAATGGATCTTCCCTCTGTCCTAGCCAAAAATGGGCCTTCAAAAAACCTCTGTCTGTCTGTCTCTGTCTGTCTGTCTGTCTGTGTGGAAATGGCCGAATGGATCTTTCCCCTGTCCTATCCAAACTGGGCCTCAAAAGCCTCTGTCTGCATATATCTGTCTCTGTCTGTCTGTCTGTCTGTCTGTGTTGGAAATGGCCGAATGGATCTTTCCCCAGTCCTACCAAAGCTGAACCTACAAATGCATATCTCTGTCTGTTTGTGCCTCTCTGTCTCCCCGTCTGTCTTTCTGTCTGTCGGGCGATGACAAGGTTAAGAGCGTACCTGGACTCTGATGTCGAGAACTTCATTCAGAGAATAGCGCAAGATGGAAAAACTGTTCCGAGTGCAAGCGGCTGTAGCCAGGTCACTGAACTTTCAGTGCTATTCTCTCTCTCTCTCTCTCTCTCTCTCTCTCTCTCTCTCTCTCTCTCTCTCTCACACACACACACACACACACACACACACACACACACACACACACACACACACACACGGCACGCATGCACGTATTCGTGCGCGCACATCCCTGTATGGAATAAAACGATGTTTGGAAATCTGCAAGGGAAATCATCTGTGAAGAGCTCACGCCCAACGAGTGACACTGCCGTTTCCACAGGACACACATGGCACTGGTGGGCACACTCAAAGCAGTTTAGCCCCATCGGTCAAGTTAGCAGTTCCTCAAAGAGAAAATGTCCAAACATGAGTGAGAAACAGTGCGCTGTAATTCAGACAGTCGATATTCTGATCGTTATCCTGACGTGCGCTTCAAATCAAATATTGGAGATTTATCTTGCCAAAGGTTTCTTTTGCAAGGCCCCAAAGTTGAGAACAGGTAAACGGTAACACTGCAACGGAAAGACACTGGTTATCTTTCCCTGATTTTTTTTTTCCGGAACAGTGCTAGTTTGAATCATCAGTCAGCTGAACTGTTGCATATGAGAGAGAGAGAGAGAGAGAGAGAGAGAGAGAGAGAGAGAGAGAGAGAGAGAGAGAGAGAGAGAGAGAGGCCAAACATGGTTTTCAAACGAGGCACTTGTGATGCAGATACTGTGTCTGAAAAAGTTTGACGGAGTGTATTGGTATTATTGATTGATTGATTCAGATCTCTAGTCATAGATTTGTAGTGACGTTTTTTTGCCAAATGACGCACGCACAGGTTTTCGTCATGATCTTGAAACTGAGAACAGGTGACTCTCTATTTGCAGTGGAAAACAGGCGTTATCGTCCCCTGATCGTGTGTGTGTGTGTGTGTGTGTGTGTGTGTGTGTGTGTTGTTGTTGTTGTTGTTGTTGTTGTTGTTGTTGTTGTTTGTTGTTTGTTTGTTTTTTGTTTGTTGTTCCGGAAAAGGTTCTACTTTTGTTTGTCTAGAAGCGAACATAGTTCTTGTGCCAATCAATCTCTTATGATGATCTGTCAGAGGACTTATTCGCTGAGTGGCAGCTACGCGATGTCTGGTGAGTTGATCGCCGTGAACGTTTATTTGTTTGTTTTCATTGTTTGATTTTTTTATGCGTAAACGATATATTGATAACATTCTACAACAATAACAACATTTTCCACGTTGAGTATATTTTTGGTCCTCAGCACCCAGGCTTAGACTGTCTAACATCAATTTAGAGAATCGTTGTACATTTAAAACTCTGACACAAGCGAAAGGACATTGGAATTAAAAGAGAAGAAGCAGAAGAATGGGGGAGGAGGGGGAGGGGGTCGACAACAACAACAACAACAACAGCAAAACAAACAAACAAACAAAAAAATCAGAATGGAACAAAAATACGAAAGAAAAAGAGAAAGTGTCGAAGAAAAAAGCAAGGGTGGCTAAGAAGACGATAACAATGACAACAACAACAACGACGATGACGCCAGTGATAATGATGTTGATGATGATGATGATGATGATGATGATGATGATGACGATCATGACGATGATGATGATGATGATGACGACGATCATGACGATGATGATGATGATGATGATGATGACGACGATCATGACGATCATGATGATGATGATGATGATGATGACGACGATGATGATAATGGTGATGATGACGATGACGATGAGGAAGAATAAAAAGAGGGGAAAAAAAGACAAACATAAAAAAAAAGAGGACATGTCACGGGTATACTGAAGCACGCATGCACATAGGTGTGGCCACACAGCATGATTACATGTTTGATGGGAGTGCATGTGTGTGGCGTGGAGAGAGAGAGAGAGAGAGAGAGAGAGAGAGAGAGAGAGAGAGAGAGAGAGAGAGAGAGACAGAGAGAGAGAGAGAGAGAGAGAGAGACAGAGAGAGAGAGAGAGAGAGAGAGAGAGAGAGAGAGAGAGAGAGAGAGAGAGAGAGAGAGCGAGAGAGAGAGAGAGAGAGGACAAAATGTTCTATCTGCGTTGCTGCAGTGCAGTGCAGCGTCTTTCAACACACAGCTTCTAAAAAAAGTAAAGAAAGAAGTAAATAAATAAGCAAATAAATGAATTAGTGAATAAACGAATAAGCAAATAAATAAATGAATACAATACAACTATTCTAAAAAGTGAAAAAAATATAGAACGCCATCTTAGGAGACGATCTATCCACCTGTAAACGTCCCATCTGAACTGGTCTTCCATCTGGGCGGTGGCGTCTCTTTTGCCGCCGGGCCCTGCAGTTATGAACTAAGGGCTGGCACACCCATAGGACCCTGCAGTTATGAACTAATGGCACACCCATAGGACCCTGCAGTTATGAACTAAGGGCTGGCACACCCATAGGGCCCTGCAGTTATGAACTAAGGGCTGGCACATCCATAGGACCCTGCAGTTATGAACTAAGGGCTGGCACACCCATAGGACCCTGCAGTTATGAACTAATGATACACCCATAGGGCCCTGCAGTTATGAACTAATGGTACACCCATAGGGCCCTGCAGTTATGAACTAATGATAACCCATAGGACCCTGCAGTTATGAACTAAGGGTTGGAACACCCAGAGGGCCCTGCAGTTATGAACTAAGGGTTGGAACACCCAGAGGGGCGTTTCCACGGAGGTTCTGTTGGGTGGCGTCTGGTGGTCATACAGTGGTATCTGCCCAGGAAAAAGTTATGTCCCTTGACGTGTGACAGGAATGCCCAGTGCATGCTTGCACTCTGTGTGAAATGCTTCGCAGGCTTAGAGTGGTGGGGCAAGATTTCTCCCGGATGACTGGTTTGGCAGTTGCGAACCGTGTTTCTTTTAGTCCTACTGGCATTTTCGGATCTCTCTCTCTCTCTCTCTCTCTCTCTCTCTCTCTCTCTCTCTCTCTCTCTCTCTCTCTCCCAAAAAACACGGTGATTCACATCAGAGTTGAGGGTGATTCCTTTCATAGTCACATCTGTTTTTTGTGCGCAAACATTTCTTATGACTCTTGGTTTAGTACAATTATCGGTGCAAGACACTACATTATACAAATCGTACGTGTTACATATCATTATCGTTCATTTCTCCATCATTATCATTTGGCGCCCAGTTGCAGCAGAGAAGATGTTCATTCTACGTGTTCCTCTTTGCAAAGCATTCTGTTCACCTTTGCTTCTCTCTCTCTCTCTCTCTCTCTCTCTCTCTCTCTCTCTCTCTCTCTCTCTCTCTCTCTCTCTCTCTCTACACATTGCTATTTTCGTAATAATTGTTTGCTTAATTACAAAAAAAAAAAAAAGGTATTCAAATGTGATAATAGACTTAGGTAAAACAACAACAAAAAAAATGATTTTTATGTCTATAAGACTAAGTGAGGTATCATTCATACATGAGCAGCGCTTACGATCTTTCTTATTATGCCTTTCTTTGTGTGCGTGTGTGTGTGTGTGTGTGTGTGTGTGTGTGTGTGTGTGTGTGTGTGTGTGTGTGTGACGCGCGCGCGCGCGCGCGCGAGCACGCACTCGGGCGCGTGCATACATGCATCTGTACGTAGATGCATACAGGCCTATTTGTGCCTCTCTGTACGTCGGAGTGTACCACTTTTATTCTTGTGTAGTTATTTCCCTTTCCGTGGCCCAACTCATATCTGCAGGTCTCTTATCTACGGTGTGACTTGAAGCTGGCCTGATGTTAAAACAGCAAAATAGCGACAACAAGAAATTTGAGGGGGAAAAAAAAAAGAGAGAAAGGTACTGTCAAGAAACTATATCCTTCTCCCTTCAGTTCAGTTCACGCGCAGAAACACTACATATACTGCAAGGGGAAGGAATTAGAAGTTCTGAACCGAACAAACAACTACAACAAAAACAAAAAACTGCTTCCCCTGTCCGAAATGTTCAACATTTTGTTCGATAGAAAATGTTTTCATTTGTAATGAATTCGCTGAATGATCATGCATTCCCGTTAGGTCAACTGCAAGCATTAGTGGCATTGTCGTTGGGCCACATACTTCACCCTTTTACTACGTGTGGTTAAAATAAACTGTGTAGCGTTTGTGCAGTCTTGCTTGACAGAGCGCGCAATAAAAGATGAAAGAAAGAAAGAAAGAAATTAAGAACCGACAGCGAGATGACTGCAGGAGGAAACTGACACAAACCTAACAGAGAAAGGACTGCTCCGTACGTTGGACAAGATGAAAAAAAGATAGGGGTAACAAATGACAAAACAAAAACACGACGTGTTTGGAGACCTCTTTGGTTTTCTTCTTCAGGCAAGGTTAACCAGCATTTGGGACAATTCGAAACGAAGAACGAGCAATCAGTCACTTCTCTTCTTGTAAGTACTGGGCGCAAAATGAATCCATTTACGTCAGTTTACGCGTAGAAATATTAGTTTTGACCGTCAAGGGAAGAAATTTGCCTGTTCTGCTTCGAAATAATTACTTCCCTTGTCTGAAAATGGTCAGCATTTCTTTGAATAGAAAATTTTTCTTTTTGTCTTTTGTAATGAATTCGCTGATTGGGCACAAAAGAAATCTGTCAAAACATAAGTTTATACTGCCAAGAGAATAGATTAGAAATTCTGAATCCAAAAGAGTTAAAAATTTCATTAAAAAAGGTCGGTCTGTCTGCGATTGATATCTGAATTACACACACACACACACACACACACACACACACACACACATTGTTGCATGGCAACCTTCCAGCTCAAAATGGACTCGCTTAAACGCCGTCTGTGTGAGTTAATGGAACTCGTGGGCCAAACAGATACGTTAGAATGAGTTTCAGACAGCCAGAGACCAAGAAACCTGTAAGGTGTACTGTGCATGGACTGAGCTATGTACTGGTTTGGGGGCAGGGTGCATTCCCACCCTAGATGTGGATGCGTCCCACCTCTGCCCAAATAGCATCTGATACTGCCAGACCGCATCAGTCTGGATCCCAGTAGGCCTACAATCAACTGTCAGAGAAAATCCTGTGTAGCAGAGGATCATTGCTTAGGTCACGGCCTGTACCCCCAATGCCTTCTCCACCTCCAACTGTAAAGGGGATCAGGAGCTAGCACAGGCGTTGTGCTCACACTGACGTTACTACTGTCATACCATCATGCAGGGACGGGGCAGGGAGGGAAGGAGTCGGGGAGGGGAGTACAGGCGGAAATGGAAACCTAGTTGCAAAAGAAACGACTACGCCGCCGGACACACCAATGACTAGACAAACACGACACCTTGTGTCTTCTTTCTCAGGCAACATGAAGCACAGTTTGAAACCATTACGAAGAACGAGCAATCACTCGCATTTTTTTTCTCATCATGACAGGACAAGAGTTACTCTACTTCGTAGGCGTCGCGTTTTGCCATGTCATTTATTTGTTTCGTTCGTTGGGCGGCATAGTCCTTTTATTGTTTAGAAAGAAAAGGTTGATTGAATCCCACAGAGCGATTCCAATGAATATATTCCTGATCAACCCCAACCGAATTACTGCCCTTTGTTTTCTTGCCGGAATTACTGCTATTTTTTTCTTTTTCCAGTGTTTCTTTAATTGTTTTTTCTCAACATCGATTCACTCTGTGCGCACGAAAAGGACTACAAATGGAAAGTGAACATAAATCCGATTGTATTGATCTAGAGAGAATGAGTATGGACAACAAATGTGAAGAGGAGAGCCGGGGAGGGTTGTCAAAAAGAGGAATGAATTAGTTCCGTTGTTGTGGTGGTGGCTGACATTGTTACTGTGGTGGTTGCTGTTGTTGTTGTTACGTTACGTGTCATCGTTCTGTGCATTCTTCGCCATGCTGCTCATTAATGACGCTCTCCCATACACAACACACTCTAGTTCATCCGGACACAGCCTTAGCCACAACAAATCCACAGGGAGCAGTGTGTTTCAGAGAGAACTAATGTCAACAGGAACAACTGACAAATACATCAGCACGTGAAGGTCTATGCAGGCAGGTGCTCAAATGGGCATGTCTCTCGTGGTGACCCTCAGCAGATGAAATGGTCTGTTCGGGAGTTACTTTCCCCTTCCTCCCCTGCTTGATCAATCTTAGATTAGTTCGTGTCAACTCTTTCAAATGGGAATGCATCAGAATCTACATTTATTATTACGTCTATGTCGCTTAAGTCACACAATGAATGTATTTATATTCTTAACAACTGTGTTGGACCGAAAAGTCCCATAATTTCTAACCTAAACTGGTATTTTGCACGATCGATTTTGGCACCCTTTTTCCTCCTTCGCCCGCCAGTTATCATGGTTTGTTGTGAGTTACCTTCCGTCTTACCTCTTTTGATTGATGAATCTGGATTATTTCGTGTCAACTCTTTAACATGCCAGTGTCTCGGAACCTATATCATTATTATGTATACGTCGCTGAAGTCACAACAATGAATGTACTTTATGCCTTGGACAAAAAAAAAACCCTTATTTTCCCCTATACTGGTATCTCGCACAATCAATTTTGGTGCCATTTTTTCATCTTCCGCTGACCAAACCTGGACCTGGACTATTTCTTGCTTTTATCAAAAGTTTGTGGGAAAAAACTGTCGAATCCAAAAACGTACATTCCAAGTCAAGTCCGTAAGCTCTCATTTCGATGATCGCATGCCTACGATCTTTTTCGCACAAGCTTGCGTCTCTACGACATGACTGACGATGCCGACCTGTCTGGAACAGTTGCCCTTCTTCGTTTAACTTTGTGTCTTTGTCGGAGTTGTGCGCTAATTGTCACTCTACGAAATTCAGACTTCCCGATCGAAATATTGTTCATGACTCCATGTCTCTGATAAATACAACTGAAAATGTATAGACATTATTGGTCCGTTTCCACAGAGTATTTTTTTTTCATCGAAAATCGTATCCAGAACTCGTGTCGACAGCCAGGCGAGGAGGAAAGCCAGTTGTGTTTGGCACTCCTTTTCAAAGACCAAGTTCTCCGCTCAGATACAGTCTTGGAGAATCACATCTACAGGTGTGAACAGACTGAAACGCCTGCTGTTCAGTCATGACAAAAATAGTTCATGCTGTGTGGTGTTTCTCATCGCAATAGAGAAAAAATAGGACACAAAACTCGTTCACTGCAGGTTCATTCTCGATTTGATTTGATCACCAACACTGTCATACAGCGACAACATTATCCAGTGTGACATGCTTCATATTATTCCTTGGGTTCTAAAGTTGTCGTCCATAGTCTATGAATATGTTGGATTACTTTGAACGGACGGCGAAGCGAAGCAGACAACACGGAAGCTACGATAGAAAGCAGCAACTTGTGTCAGTTCCTGCCTCACCAGGCCCGTTTGGTCTGCGGCACCGTGTTGCTGATGACACACACACACACACACACACACACACACACACACACACACACACACACACACACACACACACGCGCGCGCGCGCGCGCACACACACACACACACACACACTACACACACACTATTGTTATCGTGTCAGAAAGACGTCAAGAGTAAGTTAAGATGATAATTAGATCCCGTAATAACTAATTGAACATGAAACATAAGACGTCTTCAGTATTCTTTAATGGCATTTCAATAATGAACAAGGGAATTGGCCAAAAGCAATATCCCAAAGAACGTGACAAAAAAGCAAAACAAAAAACAAAAAAAAAACCACTAAAAACTTAACACACCATGAGATAGAACAGATAAACGTGAGGCAATACGAGAGTCAAACAGACAGAGACACGGAGAGACACAAGTTTAACTCCCAGGGCGTCATTTTGATGTCAAAAGTTTGGGCCCAGAAGAACTCCCGGGAGTTAGTTTGAAACAGCACCAGTCTAACTCTCCAAGGGGTTGGGGGCCTGATCTGGCGCTGCCCTAAATGAACTCCCAGGAGTTAGTTTAGAGTCAAATGTTTTAGGTTCAAAACAACTCTCCGGGAGTTATTCTGAGACAGGTAGGGGTTCATTCTAGAAAAGGCCCAATAAACAGAAAGAAGGGATGGGGGGGGGGGGGGGGGGGGGGGGGGGGGGGGGGGGCGTCCTGAACCTGTTGGGGGCTGCTTTTCTGCAGACCCAGATTAACTCCCGGGAGTTAAATCTGGGACAGCGCCAGACTGACTCCCGGGAGTTAAACTGGGAGGGGGCAGTTTCACCACGTTACACCGGACAAGCTCATGACGTTTCCCAGTGCATTCATAGTGACTTAAATCAAACACCAATGTTCATACCGTGTGGAATGAGCAATAGTGCCATCATTTCAACCACCACCACAAGCTTTATACTGATCATGCACAGTGTCAAATTCCATCTTGGCCCCCAAATACACCAAACTTATATCTGTTCATAAAAGACCAGTTTTCTTTACTGATATAAAATGGTGGAATTTTGTGGGTTTTGTGTTCTCTTAAGAAATACAAGAAGAAAACATACTTGGTCTTTGTCAACAATTACTTCCCTTGGCAAAACATTCTTGTCATCTTGTCATCTCTCCCCTCTCCCCCCCCCCCCCCCCCCCCCCCCCCCCCCCCCCCCCTTGCAAACGAAAACGTGCATATTACAGAGAGATTGCTATGCATATTTATTATGCATTGAAAAAAGAGAAGAACTCGTATCCCACACAGTATGAATAATTAGTTACCCTCATAATTAGCATTATAGTTCATCGAAAATATACTTTTTTGTTTGTTACGGATGGTTTGCGGTGTGTGTTTTTGCTTCTGACTCTCGCTCTCAAAAGTTTGGATGCGTTTAATGATTATTTCCTACACACACCCACACACATACAAACATAGATAGCCAGGCAACGCACGAGTTAGAGATTTTTTTTTTCTTCATATGCTGCCAGAACCATCAAAACATACATTATGTGAATTTGTACAAATCAATACATGTCACTACATAGCATACAGACCAAGATATCAATACAAAAGAAACTTCAATCATCAGATATCAGCGTATCATATTACACATCTTGATGATATCACTCACAGATCTCGCCAGCGCCGTCCACAGTGTCTCACATATACAATCAACACACTCGGTTCCACGGTACCCAGG
Organism: Conus betulinus; assembly: GCA_016801955.1. NCBI lineage: Eukaryota > Metazoa > Mollusca > Gastropoda > Neogastropoda > Conidae > Conus > Conus betulinus. The sequence continues at coordinate 12,678 of JADBJO010011618.1, read as the reverse complement.
CCACAGTCTACAGCACTAAAAAAGACAAAGAAGAATAACCAAGCTCCCCACATGATAAGCACAGCCATTTACAAACACAAGCGATGAAGAAGAAGAAAACAGGGTGTCCACACAACAAGCACAGTAAATTACGTCAAACTATCAGAAGAAGATCTGCAGATTCACAAGGCACAGTAAACCATAGAAGAAGAACTGCAGATTCACAAGGCACAGTAAACCATAGAAGAAGAACCGCAGATTCACAAGGCACAGTAAACCATAGAAGAAGAAAACACAGATTCACAAGGCGCAGTAAACTATAGAAGAAGAACTGCAGATTCACAAGGCACAGTAAACCATAGAAGAAGAACCGCAGATTCACAAGGCACAGTAAACACATAGAAGAAGAAACACAGATTCACAGGCACAGTAAACCATAGAAGAAACACAGATTCACAAGGCATAAACCATAGAAGAAGAACAGGGAGAACACGATTTCAGCAAAGTCCCATAGAACACAATAAACTTCGACGTATTGTTGATCTAAAACAAAAAATTAGCTTCTCCGTGTATTGATATTACAATGTTCACATCAATAAACTCAGCCCACCGACACACATGAGGTGGTAAAAAAATAGAACACACATAGATATTCTTGCAGGAGTTTTAAGTCACTCTTGGCGACACAACATTCACAACATTTTTTTTTTTTATAACAAATAATTTCCTGGTACATATTTCGCTGGTACCGTCATCAGAAGTATCGCACATACACAGTGAACTTCGACGCACTACTGACTTGAAAGTCAACCTCTCCACATAGTGTCACTATGGAGAAAAACGACGATTAAATCATGGGCATCAAAACGACAGTAAAATTTGTTGAGTTCATTAGCGAATTGTGTTGTTGCTATAAAACTACAGATGGTTTTGATATGGGAGAGAACAGTGAAAGGTGGGGGGACGGATGAAGATAGTGCTTTATGTAAACTTAGCAGTAGACAAATGATTGACTCACTTAAAAGTAACCTCATTAAGTATGAGATAATAAACGTAAGAAACTATAAGTACTTACTTATTGGACTCTTTGATAAAGAACGAAAGAACTCATAGGTTAATACTGGTGATTCCAAAATATTTCTTATTGTATATGTAAAAAGCATGGGTATTAATTGTTTGATAGCGGCACATGAAATAATATGATCAACTGTGATGCTCTGTCCGCAAAAACATGAGGCATTCTTACAAAAATTTGTGTAAAAAGCATCGACTTTCCACCTATACATAAGGGACGATAGCTTTCTGCTAATGTGGGACTGTGTTTTTAGTTTGTAATATTTACAATCTGTGTAAATAAACTTTTTGTGAGACTTTTAAAGGAAACTCTGGAAATGGCTCCAAGCAAATGATTCTACTGTATTATATTGTTCTTGAACTGAAAGTGGAAAATTCATCCTGAGAGACTCTGAACTACATTTTGCACCTTGATTTGCAACTCTGTCTACTTTAACGTTATAATAAAACGAACAGTGTGACGGTATCCAGCAGAAATTAATTGCCCCGCTTGTATAGAGAGAGCGTGAATTAAATTGCTAATTCAATTATCATTTCTGATCTATTCTGCAATTTTGATGACTTCAGTGCCTGAAGCACAAACTTTGAATCAACACAAAAAGCACTTGAAATATAGATCGTGGAAAATGTTGAAGATAATTACTTAATTAAATTATCACAATTCTTAGCCGCTGACAATGCTTGAACAGCAGAGCTGACCACCCAGACTGTTCCATATCTTGTTATCTCCCTTGCATCCTTGAATGGATCCTCAAGCATAGGCTCAAAGATTGTCCCCTACATTTTATACTGTTTGCATTACGTTTTTAGTTTTTCAGCCACTTTTTTCCTCTCCACACTTCCATTTTGTTTCATTTACTGCCCTTCGCTGGCTGCTTTGGGGGTGCTGTTGGATTCTTTTTTGAACCCTTGGTGGTGAGAACACCCCAGAATTTTGGACTGTGGTGTGTCTCTATTTGACGCCAAGAGGTCAAACATGATCAGCCGCCTGTCACTGATGAACTTGGATCAAGCTGAAGAAGGGGCTAGATGCAGGCAATGTAATTACAACTTGTTTCGAATCAATGTAAATACAACGATGTTTCGAATCAAAAATTACGATGGTTTGCTCACGCGCTTTGTAAAGGATTTTCATATTTCAGATATGTGTTCGTAATTTCGTGTTTTCAATTTCAATCTCCCACCCTTAAACTGTTATCTCTCAAGTATTAGACAAATCATTACTACAATAACGGGTTGTTAATCTTCACTTGTGTTCATCCGCTACTTAATTGGTCAGCGAACTTCTTTACGTGGAGCCCGTTTATACAAGGGGGAACAAATCACATATGACGTACCATTATATGATGAATGGTTTCATATCCACCTTTGTCAAATATAGTTATACTCTCACATGCACAAAGGAATATACGCACATTGCATACACACGCACGTGTCTGCTCTCCTGTACGAACACGTGCACAGAGAGACGACACTATTTCATCCCCATAGAGCCAACCCCCTTAGGAGAGAGGTGTGCGTGCGCGCGCTGGTTTTTGCGTGCCTCTCTCTTTTTGAGTTTGTGTCCATCTTCCTGTTAATCTGTATTTTCCTGTTAATCGATATCCCTGTCTGTCTGTCCTCCAGGGGGTTGCGACCTTGCCGTGGTCGAAGGGCTTGTATGGTTCAGTGATCCCTTAGGCTCTGCTGGCGGGGGCCTCAGTGCTCGACTGGATGTCTGTTCATTTTAAGAAGAATGGTACTCGCAGACGGATAACAAACTGTTCCAAATCCGTACAAATCAGAGACAGTTTCTGCCATGTTCCAGGGGCAGGAACAGTCAGTCTTGTGCCGTTTGCATACAGGCCGCTCCTTTTACTTTCTTTCTTATCTTTTAAAAGGTGAACAAGTTCTGCGATGCCTTACACGTCATGTGCCGTTCACCGTCAAACGTTCTTATAGAGCGTTGGATCTTCTTGCACGATGTGAGACATAAATAAACTCTNTCTTTCCCCAGTCCTATCCAAACTGGGCCTTCAAAAGCCTCTGTCTGCACATATCTGTCTGTCTCTGTCTGTCTGTCTGTGTCTGTCTGTGTTGGAAATAGCCGAATGGATCTTTCCGCAGTCCTACCAAAGCTGAACCTACATCTGTCTCTCACTCTCTCTCCCTCCCTCCTCCCCCACCCCCCACCTCTCTGTCTCTGTCTCTCTCTCTCTCTCTCTCTCTCTCTCTCTCTCTCTCTCTCTCTCTCTCACACACACACACACACACACACACACACACACACACACACACACACACACACACACACACACACACACACACACGCATGCATGGATGGAATAAACGATGTGATATCATCTGTGAAGAGCTCACGCCCAACGAATGACACTGCCGTTTTCACAGGACAAATGGCACTGGTGGGCACGCCCAAAGCAATTTAGCCCCATCGGTCAAGTTAGCAGTTCCTCAGAGAGAAAATGCCCGAACATGAGTGAGAAACAGTGCGCTGTCATTCAGACAGTCGGTATCCCGATCGTTATCCTGACGTGCGCTTCCTATAAATATTGGAGATTTATCTTGCCAAAGGTTTCTTGTGCAAGGCCCCAAAAGTTGAGAATAAGTAACGGTAACACTGTTTGCAATTGAAAGAGATTGATGATCTTTCCCTGATTTTTTTTTTTTTTTTCCGGAACAGTGCTAGTTTGAATCATCAGTCAGCTTAATTGTTGCATATGAGAGAGAGAGAGAGAGAGAGAGAGAGAGAGAGAGAGAGAGAGAGAGAGAGAGAGAGAGAGAGAGAGAGAGAAAAACATGGTTGTCAAACGATGCATCTGTAATGCAGACACTGTGTCTGAAAAATGTCGACTAAGCGTATTGCTATTATTGATTGGTTCAGATCTCTGTTCATAGATTTGCAGTGACGTTTGTTTGCCGAATGACTCACGCAGAGGTTTTCGTCATGATGTTGAAACTGAGAACAGGTAACTCTATTTGCAGTGGAAAACAGGCGTTATCGTCCCCTGATCGCGCGCGCGCGCGCGCGCGTGCGTCCATGTATGTGTGTGTGTGTGTGTGTGTGTGTGTGTGTGTGTGTGTGTGTGTGTGTGTGTGTGTGTGTGTGTGTGTTGTTGTTGTTGTTTGTTGTTGTTGTTGTTGTTTGTTTTGTTTGTTTGTTAAGGAACAGGTCTACTTTTGTTTGTCTAGAAGCGAATATAGTTCTTGTGCCAATCAGTCTCTTATGACTATCTGTCAGAGGACGTGTTCGCTGAATGGCAGCTACGCGATGTCTGGTGAGTTGATCGCCGTGAACGTTTATTTGTTTGTTTTCATTGTTTGATTTTTTCATGCGTAAACGATATATTGATAACATTCTACAACAATAACAACAACAATTCCAAGTTGAGAATATTTTTGGTCCTCAGCACCCGGGCTTAGACTGTCTAACGTCAATTTAGAATCGTTGTACAAGCGAAAGGACACTGGAATTAAAAGAGAAGAAGCAGAAACGGAAACGGGGGGGGGGGGGGGGGGGGGGGGGGGGGGGGGGGGGGGGGGGGGGGGGGACGACAACAACAACAGCAAAACAAACAAACAAACAAAAAAACAGAGTGTAGCAAAAAATACGAAAGAAAAAGAGAAAATGTCGAAAAAAAAAGCAATGATGGCTAAGAGGACAATAACAATGACAACAACGACGACGATGACGCCAGTGATAATGATGATGATGATGATGATGATGATGATGATGATGATGATGATGATGACGATGATGATGATGATGATGATGATGATGATGATGATGATGATGATGATGATGATGATGATGATGATGATGATGATGATGATGATGATGATGATGATGATGATGATGATGATGATGACGATGAACGAAATAAGAAGAGGAAAAAAAAAAAAAGACCAAAAAAAAAAAAAAATAAATAAAAAATAAAAAAAAGAGGACGTGTCACGGGTATACTGAAGCACGCATGCTCATAGTTGTGGCCACACAGCATGATTACATGTTTGATGGGAGTGCATGTGTGTGGAGAGAGAGAGAGAGAGAGAGAGAGAGAGAGAGAGAGAGAGAGAGAGAGAGAGAGAGAGAGAGAGACAAAAATGTTTCTGTCTGCCTTGCCGCAGTGCAGCGTCATTCAACACACAGCTTCTGAAAACAGTAAAGAAAGAAGTAAATAAATAAGCAAATAAATGAATGAGTGAATAAACGAATCAAAAAATAAATACATGAATACAAAACAACTATTTTTGAAAAGTGAAAAATATATAGAACGCCATTTTAGGAGACGATCTATCCACCTGTAAACGTCCCATCTGAACTGTCTTCCATCTCGGCGGTGGCGTCTTTTGCCGACGGCCCTGCAGTTATGGAGTAAGGGCTGGCAAACCCAGAGTGCCCTGTAGTTATGAATTAATGGTACTCCAATAGGGCCCTGTAGTTGAACTGATGGCACACCCATAGGGCCCTGTAGTTATGAACTAAGGGCTGGAACACCCATAGGGCCATATAGTTATGAACTAATGGCACACCCATAGGGCCCCGCAGTTATGAACTAATGGCACACCCATAGGGCCCTGCAGTTTGAACTAAGGGCTGGTTACACCCAGGGGCCCCGCAGTTATAAGAACTAATAGCACACCCATAGGGCCTGGCGGTTATGAACTAAGAGCTGGCTCACCCAGAGGGCCCAGCAGTTATGAACTAATAGCACACCGATAGGGCCCTGCGGTTATGAACTAAGAGCTGGCACACCCAGAGGGCCCTGCAGTTATGAACTAATAGCACACCCACAGGGCCCTGTGTTATGAACTAATAGCTGGCACACCCAGAGGGCCTGCAGTGCAGTTATGAACTAATAGCACACCCACAGGGCCCTGTGTTTATGAACTAATGGCACACCGATAGGGCCCTGCAGGTATGAACTAAGAGCTGGCACACCCATAGGGCCCTGCGGTTATGAACTAAGAGCTGGCTCACCCAGAGGGCCCAGCAGTTATGAACTAATAGCACACCGATAGGGCCCTGTGGTTATGAACTAAGAGCTGGCACACCCATAGGGCCCTGCGGTTATGAACTAAGGGCTGACGCACCTACAGGGCCCTGCAGTTATGAACTAATGATACACCCATAGGGCCCTGCGGTTATGAACTAATGGCACACCCAGAGGGCCCTGCAGTTATGAACTAAGGGCTGGCTCACCCCAGGGGCCCTGCAGTTATGAACTAATGATACACCCATAGGGCCCTGTAGTTATGAACTAATGGTACACACCCATAGGGCCCTGTAGTTATGAAATAAGGGCTGGCACCCCCAGAGGGCCCTGCAGTTATGAACTAAGGGCTGGTACACCCACAGGGCCCTGCAGTTATGAACTGAGGGCTGGACACCCAGAGGGGCCCTGCAGTTATGAGCTAGGGTTGGAACACCCAGACGGGCGTTTCCACGGAGGTTCTGTTGGGTGGCGTCTGGTGGTCACACAATGGTATCTGCCCAGGGAAAAGTTATGTCCCTTGACGTGTGACGGAATGACCAGTGCGTGCTTGCACTCTGTGTGAATGCTTCGCAGGCTTAGAGTGGTGGGGCCAGATTTCTCCTGGATGACTGGTTTGGCAGTTGAGAACCGTGTTTCTTTTAGTCCTACTGGCATTTTCGGATCTCTCTCTCTCTCTCTCTCTCTCTCTCTCTCTCTCTCTCTCTCTCTCTCTCTCTCTCTCTCTCTCTCTCTCTCTCTTCCCAAAACACGGTGATACACATCAGAGTTGACGCTGATTCCTTTCATAGTCACATCTGTTTTTTGTGCGCAAACATTTCTTATGACTCTTGGTTTAGTACAATTATCGGTACAAGACACTACATTATACAAATCGTACGTGTTTGACATATCATTATCGTTCACTTCTCCATCATTATCATTTGGCGCCCAGTTGCAGAGGAGAAGATGTTCATTCTATGTGTTCCTCTTTGCAAAGCATATGTTCACCTCTCTCTCTCTCTCTCTCTCTCTCTCTCTCTCTCTCTCTCTCTCTCTCTCTCTCTCTCTCTCTCTCTCTCTCTTTTGCTATGTTCGTAATAGTTAGTCGCGCCTGCCTCTTTCTCTTATTAAAAAAAAAAAAAAACTGTTCATGCATGGTCTTTGTCAACGATTACTTCCCTTGGCAAAACATTTTTTTTTCTTCTCTCGGATTCATAAACTGGTTGAAAGGGTGGTTCTAAAGTCTGACCTCTCTCTCTCTCTCTCTCTCTCTCTCTCTCTCTCTCTCTCTCTCTCTCTCTCTCTCTCTCTCTCTCTCTTTCTCTCTCTCTCCTTTGCTATTTTCGTAATAATTAATTGCATAATACATGTATCTCCTATTGCTACGAAAAAGGGTATTCGTATGTGATATTCGACTTAGGAAAAACAAACAAAACTTGATTTTTGTGTCTATAAGACTAAGTGAGGTATTATTCATACAAGAGCAGCGCTTACGATCTTTCTTATTCTGCCTTTCTTTGTGTGTGTGTGTGTGTGTGTGTGTGTGTGTGTGTGTGTGTGTGTGTGTGTGTGTGTGTGTGCACGCCCGTGCGCGCGTGCGAGCACGCACTCGGGCGCCTGCATACATGCATCTGTACGTAGCTGCATACAGACCTATTTGTGCCTGTCTGTACGCCGGAGTGTACCACTATAATTCTTTTGTAGTTATTTCCCTTTCCGCGGCCCAACTCATATCTGCAGGCCTCTCATCTACGACGTGATTTGAAGCTGGCCTCATGTTAAAACAGCAAAAAGCGACAACAAGAAATTTGAGAAAAAAAGAGAAAGGTGCTGGGAAGAAAAACTATATCCTCCTCCCTTTAATTCAGTTCACGCGTAGAAACACTACATTATGCAGCAAGGGAAGGAATTAGAAGTTCTGAACCGAACAAACAACAACAACAACAACAACAACAAAAAAACCGCTTCCCCTGTCCGAAAATGTTCAACATTTTTGTTCCATAGAAAATGTTTCATTTGTAATGAATTCGCTGAAATGATCATGCATTCCCGTTAGGTCAACTCCAAGCATTAGTGGCATTGTCGTTGGGCCACACATTTCACCCTTTTACTACCTGTGGTTAACATGAACTGTGCAGTGTTTGTGCAATCTTTGCTGACAGAGCGCGCAATAAAAGAAAGAAAGAAAGAAAGAAAGAACTGACAGCGAGATGACTGCAGGCGGAAACTGACACAGACCTCACAGAGAAAGGACTGTTCCGTACGTTGGACAAGATGAAAAAAAGATAGGGGCAACAAATGACAAAACAAAACACGACGCGTTTGGAGACCTCTTTGGCTTTCTTCTTCAGGCAAGATTAACCAACATTTGGGACAATTCGAAACGAAGAACGAGCAATCAGTCTTATCTCTTCTTGTAACTACTGGGCGCAAAATGAATCCATTTAAGTCATTTACGCGTAGAAATATTAGTTTTGACCGTCAAGGGAAGAAATTACAAGTTCTGCGTCGAAATAATTACTTCCCTTGTCTGAAAGTGGTCAGCATTTGTTCGAATGGAAAAAAAAATTTTTTTTTCTCTTTTGTAATGAATTCGCTGATTGGGCACAAAAGAAATCTATCAAAACATAAGTTTATACTGCCAAGAGAATAGATCAGAAGTTCTGAATCGAAAGAGTTAAAAATTTCATTAACAAAGTTGATCTGTCTGCGATAGATATCTGAATTACACACACACACACACACACACACACACACACACACACACACACACACACACACACACACACACACACATGTTGCATGGCAACCTTCCAACTCAAAATGGACTCGCTTAGACGCTGTCTGTTTCAGTCAGTGGGACTCCTGGGCCAAACAGATACGTTAGAATGAGTTTCAGACAGACACAGACCAAGAGACCAAGAAACCAACAAGGTGTACAGTGCGTAGACTGAGCTATGTACTGGTTTGGGGGCAGGGTGCATTCCCACTCCCAGATGTGGATGCGTCCCACCTCTGCCAAATGGCATCTGGTACTGCCAGACCACATCAGTCTGGGGCTCTGTAGGCCTACAATCAAGTGTCAGAGAAAATCCTGTGTAGCAGAGGGTCATTGCTCAGGTCACGGCCTGTACCCCCAATGCCTTCTCCACCTCTAACTGTAAAGGGGATCGGGAGCCAGCACAGGCGTTGTGCTCACACTGACGTCACTACTGTCATACCATCATGCAGGGGCGGGGCAGGGAGGGAAGGAGTCGGGGGGGGGGACTGCAGGCGGAAATGGAAACCTAGTTCCAAAAGAAACGACTACGCCGCCGGACACAAACAATGACATGACAAACACGACGCCTTTCCAGACCTCTTGTGTCTTCTTTCTCTCAGGCAACATGAAGCACCGTTTGGAACCATTACGAAGAAACGAGCAATCACTCATTTTTTTTTTTTTCTCTCATCATGACAGGACAAGAGTTACTCTACTTTGTAGGCGTCGCGTTCTGTCATGTCATTTGTTTGTTTCGTTCGTTGGGCGGCATAGTCCTTTTATTGTTTAGAAATAAAGGTTGATTCAATCCCACAGACAGCGATTCCAATGGGTATATTCCTGATTAACCCCAACCGAATTACTGCCCTTTGTTTTCTAACGGAATTACTGCCTTTTTTTTTTTTTTCAAGGTTTCTTTAATTGTTTTTTCTCACATCGATTCACTCTATGCGCACGAAAAGGACTACAAATGGAGTGAACATAAATCCGATTGTATTGATTTAGAGAGAATGAGTATGGACAACAAATGTGAAGAGGGGAGCCGGGGAGGGTTGTCAAAAAGAGGAATGATTTACTTCCGTTGTTGTGGTGGTGGCTGGCTGATGTTGTTACTGTGGTAGTTGCTGTTGCTGTTGTTACGTGTCATCGTTCTGTGTATTCTTCGCCATGATGCTCATTAATGACGCTCTCCCATACACAAACACACTCTAGTTCATCCGGACACAGCCTTAGCCACAACAAATCCACGGGGAGCAGTGTGTTTCAGAGAGAACTAATATCAACAGGAACAACTGACAAATACATCAGCACGTGAAGGTCTATGCAGGCAGGTGCTCAAATGGGCATCTCTCTCGTGGTGACCCTCAGCAGATGAAATGGTCTGTTCGGGAGTTACCTTTCCCTTATCTCCCCTGCTTGATCAATCTTAGATTAGTTCGTGTCAACTCTTTCAAATGGGAATGCTTCAGAATCTACATAATTATTATGTCTATGTCGCTGAAGTCACACAAATGAGTATATTTTATTCTTAACAACTGTGTTGGACCGAAAAATCCATAATTTCTAAGCTAAAACTGGTATTTTGCACGATCAATTTTGGCGCCTTTTTTTCTCCTTCGCCCGCAGTTAACACGGTTTGTTCGGGAGTTACCTTCCGTCTTATCTCCTTGATTGATGAATCTGGATTATTTCGTGTCGACACTTTAACATGCCAGTGTTTCGGAACCTATATCATTAGTATGCATACGTCGCTAAAGTCACAACAATGAATGTACTTTATATACCTTGGACAAAAAGCTCTTATTTGTTCTATACTTGTATCTCGCACAATCAATTTTGGTGCCATTTTTCATTTTCCGCCGACCAAACCTGGACCTGGGCTATTTCTTGCTTTTATCAAAAGTTTGTGAGAAAAAAACTGTCGAATCCCAAAACGTACATTCCAAGTCAAGTCCGTAAGCTCTCATTTCGTGGATCGCATGCCTACGATCTTTTTCGCACAAGCTTGCGATTCTACGACATGACTGACGATGCCGACCTGTCTGGAACAGTCGCCTTCTTCGTTTAACTTTGTGTCATTGTCGGAGTTGTGGTGCGCTAATTGTCACGCTATGAAATTCAGACTTCCGATCGAAATAGTGTTGATAATAACTATGATGTCTATGATAAATACAACTGAAAATGTATAGACATTATTGGTCAGTTTCACCAAGTATTTTTCCATCGAAAATCGTATGCAGAACGCATGTCGACATCCAGGCGAGAAGGAAAGCCAGTTGTTTGGTACTCCTTTTCAAAGACCAAGTTCTCCGCTCAGATACAGTCTTGGAGAATCACATCTACAGGTGTGAACAGACTGAAACGCCTGCTGTTCAGTCATGACAAAAATAGTTCATGCTGTGTGGTGTTTCTCATCGCAATAGAGAACAATAGGACACAAACTCGTCAACTGCGGGTTCATTCTCCGATTTGATCACCAACACTGTCATACAGCGACAACATTATCCAGTGTGACATGCTTCATATTATACCTGGGTTCTGAAGTTGTCGTCCATAGTCTATGAATATGTTGGATTACTTTGAACGGACGGCGAAGACGGAAGCTACGACAGAAAGCACCAACTTGTGTCAGTTCCTGCCTCGCCAGGCCCGTTTGGTCTGCGGCACCGTGTTGCTGATGACACACATACTCACACATATACACACCTACACACACCTACACACACACACACACACACACACACACACACACACACACACACACACACACACACACACACACACACACACACACACACACACACACACACTCGCGCGCGGGACCACACACACACACGCACACGCGTGCGCGCGCACACGCACGCACGCACGCACACACACACACACACACACACACACACACACACACACACACACACACACACACATGCGCGCGGGACCGTACACACACGCACACGCGTGCGCGCGCACACGCACGCACGCACGCACGCACGCACGCACGCACACACACACACACACACACACACACGCACGCACGCACGCACGCACGCACGCGCGCGCACACACACACACACACACACACACACACACACACACACACATAACATTATTGTTATCGTGTCAGAAAGACGTCAAGAGTAAGTTAAGATGATAATTAGGTCCCGTAATCACTAATTGAACATGACACATAAGACGTCTTCAGTATTCTTTAATGGCATTTCACTAATGAACAGAGGGAATTGGTCAAAAGCAATATCCGAAACAAACGTGACTAACAGAAAAAAAACAAAAAACAAAAAAAAAAAAAAAAAAACAAAACACTAAAACTTAACACACCATGAGATAGAACAGATAAACCGAGAGTCAAACAGAGACACGGAGTGACACAAGTTTAACTCCCAGGCGTCATTTTGATGTCAAAGTTAGGGGCCCAGAAGAACTCCGGGAGTTTAGTTTGAACAGCACCAGTCTAACTCTCCAAGGGGTTCGGGGCCTGATCTGGCGCTGTCCCAAATGAACTCCCAGGAGTTAGTTTAGAGTCAATTTTCTTTTAGGTTCAAAACAACTCCCCGGGAGTGAAGAGATGGGGGGGAGGGGGGGGGGGGGGGGTTCTGAAGCTATTTGGGGCTGCTTTTGTGCAGACCCAGATTAATTCACGGGAGTTAAATCTCTGGGACAGCGCCAGACTGACTCCCGGGAGTTAAACTGGGAGGGGGGGCAGTTTCACCACGTTACACCGGACAAGCTCATGACGTTTCCCAGAGCATTCATAGTGACTTAAATCAAACACCAATGTCATTACCGTGTGGAATGAGCAACAGCGCCACCATTTCAACAACCACCACAAGCTTTATACTGATCATGTACAGTGTCAAATTCCATCTTGGCCCC